>JACCEG010000235.1:182245-211123 GCA_014065205.1 Tuber brumale | reverse complement strand
TTTTTCATGAGTCACGATTATGACTCATAGTTGTTTTGATTTATAAGCGGGTTGAGTGAAGGACTATAAAAGGAGGCCGGTAGAGCCTGGTAGTTAGTTCTTCACGCAACCACCTATTATACTTTCCTACCTATACTATTAAGAATAGAATCTATTCTGCCACTTCGCAAGTTCTATCAAGATACGATCTGATTATTAGCGTTCAAGTAAGGAACGTAGACCGCGGTCTAAGAATAATAATCGGAGTCTCGATAGAAGGTCAGATTCAGTCAAGATTATATACAATACAAGAGAAGTATCACATTCTATCCAACGACTAACTAAGATTTGTTGCCTGTCGCAGCGGTACTCCAAGATACGAGAGATAGGCAGGATATCTAACACACATATTGCCTTAATTATTGCACTACTTGAAGACTTTACTGGAAATGGAGAATGGGACTGAACCTTTACACCTAATCAAAGCATGAAGAATGTCATGGAAATAGTTAAGCAATATCAGGTGATGAGGCTAATAAATCACAAATCAGGCTAAACTATCTGATTGATAATTGATACATCAGATCCTGGAGTAGGTGCCTGAATTGGACAAGGCAACACTGCTGAAACTGCAAGGCCGACAGCCTTACACAACAGGAAATTCACAAATTCGCAAATGAATTATGGAACTACCAATAAAGAAGCACAAGTAATATAAGATGTACTTGAGGCATTTAATCACATCCTAGCAGATCATAAATTCACCATAATTACCTCCTATCAGCCTCTGGTAATACTTAGGACTATACCAAAGTCTACTAAGAAATAGTTTCAATGGTGAACCAACATAGGATGATACAAGGCGAAGATATGGTATAGGCCTGGAAAAGGAAACTATTTAGCTGATGCTCTTTCTCGCATTTATGAAAGCTCAACTCACTATATATAGCAGACCCTACTGAAGATTGAGAATCAGAAAGAGATACCTTCTATTCCATCAAAGCAAACATGTCTACTTTTATACTTCTTGCTATTACCTATTCATCGAAGGGCTTTGACTATTCTCTTATTAAGGTAATCAGTTGAGGAGATAAAGTCAGTATCGTAGTAAGTGTTAAAGAAAAACTTGTACATGTATCATTTCATTGAACTGGATGTCATGACTTAGTCTGCACCTACTATGAGGAAGAAAAACTCATGAATCTTGTTATCATACTACAAGTCACTATCAATACTCTGGAAGAAATCATCAACGCAGAAAATGACGTCAATATCTACACTCTTGAAGAAGATAGAACCTTAACTCAACAACTAAGACTCAATATTGCAAGCATCAAGCAATGCCTAGTAATTGTATTAGGATATTCTGCTACTGATTATATCAAATACAAAGTGATAGATTGTTCAGAACACTATCCTGCGAAATGAATCCTCTTCTCAGCAGCCATCTATATACACCAACAAACATGCAGAATCTAAGAGATTGCGAACGTTGAGGATAAGGTTGATGACTTTGAAGCTGAGGTACCATGCTTGAACCAGATTAAGGATAAAAGAGATATCATGAAAGTAGCAGCAGATATAAATGAACTATGGAGATAACAGATGATAGAAGCTTATAGGAAGAATGAATTGTTCAAACAATGTGTAGATGCAAGAGGAGAAAGACAACCTCACTATAAGATTTCTGACGACATGCTCTTTACAACTACTATGAATGGACTAGAATACCTATACATTCTACAAGGCCATGGAGTCAATGACCAAACCCTCTGAGAACCCATTATCTCTGAGATTCATGACAAAAGATCTCACAGCACTAATAGAAACCTATACTATACTACAGAATACTTATTCTGGCCAGAAATACAAAAAGACTTCCATGAATATATATACCAATGTGAGCTATTTCAAAGAAGTAAGGAACAAATTACGAGAGCTGTAGGAAATGTCTAGGCACTGCCAGTATCCCCTGAGATATTTACCTGCTATGCAATTAACTTTGTAGAACCTTTCAACAAAGCTGAAAGGAACAAATATGACATAGGCATGGTGGTCATAGATAAAGCAGTAGGATTCATATAGTTTATCACTAGTTACTCAAATACAGCTGTAGAAGAAACTCTGATCCTACTCCAGCCCTATGTATTCACACCTCATGATGTACCTATATCACTAGTCAGTGATGCTGATTTCAAATTCACCTTCTGATTCTGGTCCCAAAGCATGAGGTGTATGGGAATCGAACACATCAAAGCAACTCTTGGCTATTATGAAACTAAGAGTCAAGTGGAAAGAAAGATTGAAGAACTCCAAACAGGACTCCAGAATGTGGTTAATAAGTGACAGAACAACTGAATCCTAGTACTACCAGAACTAGCAGCAGATGAGAATACCAGACAATCTGATATTCTAAATATGTCTCCCAATAAAGCTGTTTATGGACGAGAATATCCTATGCTATCTACTATCAGAGTTAGGAATACCCAAGTACCTGCATCTGATGATTACCTCAATCGACACCATGAACTAAGAAATAATGCCTATCAGGTAATCAGTACCGGAAGATTCAGAAATACCTGAGTGGCCACTAGATGGAGAAAGACTTACAACCCAATACTAGTAGAAGGAAGATTGATAGTCTTTGGAGACCAGTTTGCTACAGAATCTGGAAGGAGTAAGAAGCTAGAACCATACTGACGAAGACCCTTTAAAGTACTAGGATACAACAGCCATCTACAGAACTACACTGTTAAGATGTATGTGAAGATCTACTGACAAAAAGAACTAATATTCCACTGCTCAGTAGTAAAAGATTTGAGGAAAATTATGATAAAAAATTTGCAGTACAATCCTATGCAAAGGCAACATCTATCTTGATTGAAAAAGTTCCTGAATGGGAAGTGGAACAGATTTTAGACCATTGCCAATAATATGGAATTGATCAGTTCCTAGTCAAATGAAAAAGATATCCAAACTCTGAAAATAGTTGGGAATGAATCGAAGGCCTGCTGAATGTGATGGAGATAATCTGAGCTGGGTAGACTGACAACTACCCTAGTAATAAATTCCCAGTTATTACTGGATTCATTGATATTGAACTTTTACCAACAATACCTAATGTTGAACAGTTCTGTAATATTGGAGGATTAGATAAGGAGTTTTAGGATCCTTACTTTGAAAGCGATTATGATGACTCTGGGGTAGCTGAAAATAGAGAACCAATTTGCTCTTGGGATTGAATGAGATTGGATTTTTATTATTATTTTTGAAGAATGAAATTGTTATTTTGTTTTGGGGATGTAACTGATACTGGTTATTTAGTTACTAATATAAGAATTTCAGGCATACAAATTAAGAAATTTTATAAGGCCAGGCTTGATAGGCTAGTAAGGTTTTCATATTGTGTTTTATGTTTGATTTAAGGCATCAATTGATGCCTAAGTTATTTGGTTTTATTTAGGCTACAGGATAGCCAGGGAGATAATGTATTTAAAGATTGCTATTTTCCTAGAACATAAGAGAAGCAGACTTCAACAGATACTATTGAATTTGTATGTAGCAGCACAATCTTAATAGCTTGAGTACGAGAATACGGCACACTATTAAAGATATACTGTGGACACACTTGGGTGAGGAGGATAGTGGAAGGAAGGCAGATTGGTAGTAATTCTGATCTTTGATTCTTTCTAACAATCAGAATAGTAACCAACTATATATACAGATGTATACACTTAAGCGAAGAAAAGAAATAATTGGGAAAATCTTGTAAGAAATACAAGTGTGAACAAGTTTGACCCCGAAAAACTACCAAAGGGAAATCCCAAATAAAATATATATATACTATAATGGTGTGAGAGATTTTAAGCGGAAAATCAACATGCATTGCATTTTCTGAAAAGATTGCAGTATACAAATAAGAATAACCGAAATATCCCATACATGCAATAAGCAAATATATATCCAATTATCCCATCGTTATCATGAAATATAACTAAAATACCTGATGTATATGCTCTAGCTATAGTAATGTTTGTAATCTATAAGTAAATCAGAAATATAACTAAGGAGAGAAATTCAAGTTATTTAAAAGAAATATACTTATGAAATGAATAAATAGAAACTTTCAACAGATACAATTCTAAATACACACAGTTGAGCAGTTACTTCTTTTCAGTATGCATCCTGAATAGCTACTAAGTCCTGGACCTGAGGAGCTAGTAATATAGTACTAGATGGCTGGTCAGCAACTTTATCAAAATCTCTGTTAGCTATATCTCTATCCTACTTCTTGGACTCTGAGTATAGCTACCAGTAACCCTAGCGAAAGATGCTCTCACTGGGCTCTATCAGTACACTCAGGAGAACATGTTACACCTAAAGCCCTATACTCGAGGCTATAACCCAATCATATACTCATAGCTAAATGCTCAAAGCTATATACCCAAAGCTATTACCACAACCATATACCTATAGCTATATGCTCAAAGCCATATGCTCAACCTCATGTCCAAAGTGATATCCTTGACTATATGGAAAATGAAAAGCTATATACCTAAAGCTAGACTTCCAACCATATGTCTATAACTACATGCCTAAAGTCAGATGCCTAATGAACACCCAAATTCACATCTCTCCTGGTATTTCCTAATTGTTACAAGTACTATATGTCTAATCCTAATTTCAGAAATCAACTGCATAATAAAATAAGCTTGTATATGTTTTAGGTAGGCTAATATAAGTGGTTTGCTGAAGAGAATTCTATTTCAGAATTAGAATCAGAATCTACAATTACGTAGTAAAAGCCTCATATGATAACTCTACTAATAGTGCTTTCACCATGTATTATCTTTATTGAATGCAACATGGCACAGATAGAGATTCCTGCATTTAGAGAAACTAAAATTCTACTATATTCCATATACTTGCAGTACAAGAATCATAATACTAGCTGTTTTCTTTAGAGCTCCACATCTTGTAACTTGTCCAGGTATGTTTTCGTCCCCAACCAATACCTTGTTCCCAATGCCGAAATATCCATTCCAGCCTTCTGATAATCTAGGACATCAGCAACCCAACATTAAAAGCAGTATATGTTATTGAATTTGTATGTAGTGATACAATCTCAATTGTTTGAGTACGAGAATATGGTACAGTATTAAAGATATACTGTAGGCACACTTCAGTGAGGAGTATGGTAGTAGGAAGGCAGATTGGTAGTAATTCTTGTCCTTAATTCTTTCTAACACTTGGAGTAGTAACTAGCTATATATACAGGTGTGTATACTTAAGTGAAGAAAAGAAATAAAGAGGAAAATCTTGTAAGAAACACAAGTGCAAACAAGTTTGATCCTGAAAAACTGCCAAGAAAATCCCAAATAAAATATATATAAACCGTAATGATGTGAGAGATTTTAAGCAGAAAATCAACAGACAATGCACCTTCTGAAAGAGTCGCAGTACATAAATGAAAATAACTGAAATATCCTGCACATGCAATAAGAAAATATATATTGAACTATCTTATCATTATCATAAAACATAAACGCAATACCCATTGTATGTGCTCTAGCTGTCATAATATTCATAATTTATAGATAAACCGGAAATATAACTAAAGAGAGAAATACAAGTTATTTAAAAGAAATATACTTATAAAACAAATAAATAGGAAATTTCAACAACAGTTTCATCCTCTGTCTTTTCTATTTTCCTCATGCTTGAAATCAACCCTCAATACCAGACTCTCATGAACACCTACACCCCTATCTCCTCCCATCATGGCTTCAGCCTAAGAGTGATGGCTAGCCCCATCATCTTCTCACCATCCTCTTTCGCTTCTTCACGTGTTGGGACTTTTTTCCTCCTGGGTTCCAATACTGCTTTTCTGCTGTCCATTTACTTCTCCCACTTCACTTAATAATGCCCTCTTCCTGGTCAGTGACCACTCACTTCTCATGTAACTGATAGCTGAGAACACAGTTTACAGCACATGAGAACTACTCAATAGGCCTCTAGTCGATCTCGCCCATCTTTTCTTTTAGAGAGCACCTAGTTAGACATGAACACAATTACCGATAGTTGACACAGTTGTATTTAGTTTTCACTCCATTCTCATAGTTAGATTGGCTTGCATCCTACTACTACACCCTCTCCCTAGATGGCATTCCACTGCTCCACCCACTTCTGCCGTCTCCCACAGTCAGCACCTATCTTAGTCTGTATCGCATTCTAGGAATATTTCTACATTTTATCTGCCTGTGTATATTCTCGAGATCAGTTGGTTGTAGAATTTAGTATGATCTTTTACTTTATCTTTCCGTGATTTTCTTGGTGGTTACCTTCCTATATTTTCCTGCGTGTTTTTAGTCAAGCTTCTCCTATTTTCCGATTCAGCTTCCAAGATAGGAACAGGTTTTTCTTTAAGCGAGATATGCAATTAGGTCTATACCAGAGGGTTCTGGAAGTATAGTCAGACTGAGTATAAGGGAGAATGGGAATTGTTTTATGCTATAGCTAGCACTACATACAGATTCTTATATCCTAAATAACAACAAAATATATGAAGATAAAAAGAAAAATAAAATATAAAATATAAAATAAAAAATAAAAAATAAAAAATAAAAAATAAAAAATAAAAAATAAAAAATAATCGGCAAATACTTAGTTCATCATGTACAAAACTATACCCTTCCTGCCAACCTCATGTCCCCTACTCTGTGTGACCACAGGCCTCCTTTCATCTGACCCACTATTTATCGCTGAAGGGATCCCTTTGATTCCTCATTTAAATCGTCTATTTGTACTACCCTACTCTGTGACTGGGTCTTCTAGTTTCCCCCTTCTTCCTTTAATGCATACACCCCTCACCTCTTCCCCCACCTGTTCATAGGTGTCAGCAGCTTCCTGGTGGGTAGAATCCATCAGATGTGCGTGGGCAAGAGTTATCTTGTGGCCTATCCATTCTGGTTTATGGAAGACCTCTTCTCCCTCTACTCTCTGTACCAGGAGGGTGAAGATGACTTCCCATATGCTATCCTCTACTGCAGGTCACAGACTACTGCACACAAGTACCACCTCTCCGAGCTCAACCATGTAGGCCAAGACAGCCCACTCTGGTCAAACATAGACTTAATCTACTCCTTCATTGTATACATCAAGGAAATGGCGACCGGCTCCCCACCAAGGATGCCTCCAGTGGCACCAGGATCACTCTGCCTACCCCACCACATAACTCCCATTTACAGGTTCATACTGTGAGGCTGGTTTCCTTCTCCTGGCATTTATATAAGTTATTTTTATTCTGATTTTACACTTGTTTGGTTTAGTTCTACAGGGATTTAGTGTTAGCTATTAGACATAACTAGAGGATTTTAATACCATACAATTATTTTCTTTGTTTTTACATTTGAAATTAAGGTTTTCTTTATGCCATATTTAACACTGTATGCATGTTCTTATACTGTAATAATAAATAGGTGAAGAAAAAAAAAAGAAAAAAAAATGCCAAATACTTAGTTCTTCATACAACTATCTATTGTTCTTTTATCCCAATATATACATATACAAATTTATTCAATTACTTAACCTTTATACTTCATAATATAAGCTTATTACTAGCATTACCAGTTAATATAGGCAACTGTTGGACATATGAAAATCTGGGACAAAGTGCACAGACCTTGCAGTAGGGTAACTACGCACAGACCTTCAGTTTACCGAAGAGCCAAACACTGCCCTCCAGCCCTCGTATGGGGCTCGCACATCATTAGCGAGATTTCGAGAGTTGTGTCCTATTACTAAAATATCACATCAATGAAGCCCACTTCATAATACCATGTATGTTGCCACTGTCCATCCGACAGCATGCTGTTCGCAGGATATACAGGAGAAGACTTTTGGCCACATCGGGGAAGTGAAACAGAAGAAATTCATAGGAGGCGCATTGAGATAGTAGGCTTCAAAGTTGGGCTTTCTAAACTATAGGCCAAAGGTGACCGGATGTTTTCAGCGAAATACTCCAAGAGGATGATCCAGTAGTAGAGGCTATTGAGGACATACCAAATACACCTATATCCTTCTGAGATCAGCTGTATATTGGTCGGTCCTAGTAATAGGACCCCTGCATGGAGGCTGGCGGACCAAGGAGAAGCATACTCAGAAAGGAAGACCTAAACAAGTCGCAGACTCTTAAGATATTGACACATGGGGCTCGGATGTGCAATTGGCACTAGGTGGCATGGTATGAACCTGATCACTTCATAACCAAAGAGACTGCTAGAATGATAGTTAATAAGACTGAAGTAATATAATACTCTATGTGGATAACTAAGTTGAAGACCACTATTTGATATAACAAATAGAGCAGTCATCTCAACAGAGGAATACTATTCCGCAACTGTACAAGGGTGTGAGAAGTTTCAGGATCAAATGGTGTTCGCACTTATAAGATTCTGGACATTTGCATATTAAAATCAGAGTGGTACTTTGGAGGCATAATAGTTAGAAGTAGTCTACGAACAGTCAGATGCGGGTTATAAATATCGAAGTGCCTCCTAAGCTTTACAGACATCATCAAGCAACAGAGAAGAAATCTTATTAATATAATATTGTTTTAAGCTTTAAATCTTCACCCCACGTATCTTATCGAGAATGAGCCTTCCTTAACAGATTTTCTGATTGAAGATTTGGCCTATATCTCTCAGTTATATACTTGAGTTTGGCATCCACCTAATAGCAACTGCTTAGAAATAGTAATAAGGGTTATAATAGGTAATACATGAAATAAATATATAGTGAGACAAGAAGAAAAGTTCACATATCTATTAGAATATAACTAATTATATAGTTGTCTGTTATAAGATATATAAAGAAATAGAAAATCCAAATATCCTTTTCCTTTATTTTTTGATTTCATATGTAGTTTCTTATGAGCCTCAATATTGTCTGCATCTGACTCTTCTTCTTAGTCTGTACTTCCCTGGCTTTCATAGTACTCTTCTTCACTACCTTTTTACTACATAAGTTGTTTTTTAAGTACATAGCTGCTGCTTCCCACTATTTTCCTTTGCTGATACTGTAGCTAGCTGTTTCCCACTGCTAGTCATAACTTCTTTCATAGTAGGTCAGTTTATTCAATACAGACTGTAATTTGCTCATTAGTACTCATTGCTACTAGTATTGGGTTTTGTTTTTAAGGTGTCATTTCTAAGAGTGATTAGTTTTTTCAGTTCTCAGCATCAACTTACTTATTGAAGTTAAAAAAATGTAACATACTCTTAAACTGGACTGCTAGGTAGTGTTGAACACAATAGATATGTATAGTACACTGAAGTAATTCTGAGTATCTAGTATCAGAGAAGTTAAATAATAGTATGAAAAGAAGAAACTATTCAACCAAGTATATTAAGACTGACTCTACTATGGACTTATGAATACTAATCATTTGTCATAATCTTTAAATACATCATCCTTTATACTGCATAGTATATCGTCATAAATTCTCACTCATATTCTTGTTCCTTACTCAGCTGAACTCAAACAAATCAAGTATCAACTAATACTTGAAACTACATATAAAACAAGCTAAGTATCAGCTTGAACTTGAAATCAAATATAAAACAAAGAAAACTTTAACCAATATGTATCAGATCTAGTTACAAAACCACTTAAGACAAGTGTATAAATATTATTACTTTCTGCTATAAGGAGAGGCAGAAAGAGATAAAGACTATATAGCAACTAAATACTGATTAACGAATTTGCTAATAGGTAAGAATATATTTTATCTGATAAGAGGTAGGAAACTAATACTAACTTAAAAATATACTAAAAGACAAAAGCAAATGGTATATATTTGAATAGCCTTCAAACTATCTGGCTTTAAATCTTTAATAAGATTAGAAAGTAGCAATTAATTGTCTTCAACTTTATAATATGTAACATACAACCTTCATGTTGATACTTAAGTTGAAATAAAATATGCTTAAAACTAGAATAAGCCTACTATCAATGAACTAGAAAAAAAAATATAATGAGATTAATGGAATATTACTATCAGTTCCACAATAGAAATTTGTAATTTTTACAGTCAATAGGCCTATATAGTGTAGTACTAAAAACATTTGATTTGGTTCTTTAAAGATAGGCTTTATCTTCTCCAGACTAATAAGATCCTGTTTAGCATAATAGAGAAACAAAAAAGCTTAGCTTCCATTGAAAATATAGTATTCTTTAAAATGAAAAAGCTCAACTTTTATACCAGAAAAAATACTTGTATTTACCAGTTTTCAAAGTTTTCTATTTTCTCTCTGAAATATATTGCTGGCATTTAGGACATTTAGGCAACATCTTCCGTCTCCGCTACACCTCCGGTGATTGAAATTTATTTCCTTTTTGGGATAAACTCAACACCACACCAAACTATCACCACTTTTCAGTCTGCACCTTCCCCTCAGGGGGGGTGTAGGCTATCACTATCCATCCTTTTAGACTTCGTGTCCATCTCTACTGCCCTCTCCCTTTGAGGTTTACCCTCTAGGGATACCCCATTCTCTTCTTCCAGCATCTCACGATGCTGGGTACCTCCCTTACCCCGCTTTTGCTAGGCCTCGCTTAGCTTCAGCACGCTTGGGCTTCCCTCGTTTCGTCACAACAGACGGCTGGGACTACAGTTTGTGGTACGCGATTGCGATGGATTCCTGTATCCCTCCTCCTAAAGAAACTGGGGGAGTTGTGTCAGGTTTCCTCAACAGGCTACAGTCGATTTCGCCATCCTCCTTCCTTCCTCATCGCTTCAGCAGGTGGTATCCCATCCACTATAGTGACACTATCTCTCGTAGAACAAGGGACTACATGAGAGACGTGGTAAAACTGCTGGCTTTGTTGGGGGCTTGCTGGAGGCCACCTAGCAAGATACGAACACGATTCCGACAGCTGTTTCGTCGCCTGGGTCTACCCCTCCTCTACACTTTCTCGGTGCGATCAGCTGGCACCCTACTGGTACCCCCCCACCTTAGCTGGCACCTTACTGCCGTCTACACTTCCTGCTGGTCTCGGACCAGTACCACCCCCCCTAGCTGGTACCTTACTACCACCCCTCTCTGGTCAGCACTCTAGCTGCTGGCCTCCCCCCCAGGTCCGGTTTTCTGGCAGACCTCTGGGGGTTCCTGGGCTCTGCCACACACCTCCCTCCTACTTCGGTCGGGTTTCTCCCTGCTTTGGTTCCCTTACCCCCATTGCCCAGGGTATATCTATCCTATTAGTGCTCGGGTCCAGTTCTGTGATGGAATATTCTTAGGTTGCGACCGGGTGACCTAGGCTGGATGGTTTATGGGTTTTCATTTGTTTGGAGTTTCTTTCAGTTGTTTTGGTTGGTTCACTGTTGGGGTTTGGGATTTCCTTCATGTCGCGCGTCTGTGGAGGTTTTGGGTTCGTGTATACTGTAGCGGTTGTAGTTTGGGGGAGTTTTTTACACCGACTGGCCTTGTAGTTAGACAGTTTTTCTTCAGCCTTTCTGAGCCGGGGCAGGGGTGGAGGTTTAGGTCTACATAGCTTGCACTGACGTGACCTTGTTCCTTAATACTAAATAAAACAAGATTAAAAAAAAAAAAAAAAAGGACATTTAGGCAATAGTATTGAAAAACATAGTAGAGTGTACAAGTAGTTGATATATCTAAATTTTAAAATAGACTAAATAAAAATCTTTCCAGAAATGTGTAGTATAGTATAAAGTGTTATTAAGGTATAGTAATCCTGTTTTACTGTAAAATGCTTTTTATCTGGTATGAGTCTAAGATTCAAGTTGCAGGCCAGAACAATAGCATTCTGAACTTTTAATATCTGACTTGAAGTGGTAATAACTTTTATTTATATTTGTGTAAAATTGTACTGTTATTTTCCAAGGTAAGGTATCACTATTATTATCTAAACCTAGACTTGTATCAGATAAAAGCATTTCACAATAAAACCCCCTTGGATTATCCTCACTAGATATCACTCGAATATCCTAATCAAGTTTAGTCTTCACATGATTTCCGCTTCCTCTTTGAGAAGTGTGCCTGACCTTCATCAACCTCCTAGTACTGTTTTAATCATAATGAATACCCGAAGCGGATTATCCCTTAAAGTGATCTGAAACAGTGAAATTCATAGCCAGGTATACAGCCCCCCACCTAGGAAGCATCAGCGCATTGCAATCTGTTGGAAACCAGCGGGCCACCGCGATGATGAGCCATTCGAAATGGTAAGTAGATATTCATTGCTCCAAATCACTCGCTACTGATTGATCTGGAGTGATATGTCTGGCTACAAATTTTACTATTTCAGACCCTCCAAGGGATAGCAGGAAAATATATCAAACCAAATTCCCATCCGAATAACGAACTAATCTGGCTGTAAAGTTGTATGGCACACAGTTAACAAACTATGATACTATGATACTACTCGAGTATGATACCGTACTTGCAGTTTTCAAAAGTATCCGGAACCCCCCCCCCCCCGGCACCAAGATCCACACACATTTTAGTGCAAATCGAGCATCTTGGTGCGAAGGCATCCCAATACTTTTAAAAAAACCGCAAGTAAATGATTATTCGTTAATTCTATCCTTAGCCAGTCGGACAACTAGACTACTAGTACACTAGGCAATGGTTACCTTACCGATACCTGTACTTGATGGGAAAAATAGGATTTTCCAGTCTTCTTTAGTCTGATACCGTATAATCTCGCTACCTCCGGCCCTCACAATCTCCGTGGCTACTAGTACTTGCCCGTTTTCCAAAAGTATCCAGAAAACTTAGCACAGTTGCCGTGGTGGGGGGATCTCTTTATAACCCATACAATTCCGGCACCAAGAATGCCCAGCTTTGAACTTCTAAGGTTCCTCAACAGGAGCTTTCATTGTAGATTTATCTCTATGCTTTGATACAAAATGGATTGGATATTTAGTGTATAGAAAGGTGCTTTAAAAGTATTAACCTTTTGGTGAGTTATAGGGGTTTAGGGTGGGGTATGCAGGACCCAAAGGTAGCAATATACTGGCTCTGGTTTAAGGTTTCCCCCACCACTTTCTAACTGCGCCAAGATTTCCGGATACTTTTGGAATGGACAAGTAGGCCTTGTACTGTACTCGTACTGGTACAGCATAGCCTCTGACGATAAGCACAGCCCCACACCACGAGAGAGATTTGGCAGATCCCACGATACCGCATTTAGTGGCCGCTATCCCTTCCCAAGCTAGCCTTTTGTGAGAGCGGAGATAGTGGATTTCACGAGATTATTGTACTCGAGTACTCAAATATCCGAGCGCCCCGGGTTTAACCTCGCGCAAATCGCGAAGCTCAAGTTTTCCAAAACGGGCTTAGCGTTTCCCGGCAATGAATCTTACGCCCCGGGAATCCCCCCCACGAGTGATAGGGTTCAATACCCTCCCATATGGGTCATGTGCTAGGACTCGAGTACCGGTACCGTACACTATCATATAAAGGTCGCAGTGAAAGAGTGAAGGGGGGGAAAAAACAAACATCCTTGCAATAAGTAGCAGAGTTAAGCTACCATCCAAGCACAGCATACCCCCCGCAATATCATATCATATCGCGAATACAAGCAAGTGAATCGGTTCCTTTACGGCCCGCGCCGATGACAGGGGTTGCCTGCCCGTTCTGCGCACCCCACGTGGGAGTGTAACAGCCTCCGTAGTTTGTTCCACCGCTAGCAACATCCGTTACCGCCACCCAACAAAGCCAGCCATCCAGCCAACTGATGAACCAGCCAACCAGAATCTCAAACTGCTACCACTTTCTTAGCCGGGTCGTTTGAGCTGGATAGCTCATTTGGCAATGTACGATACTTGTACCATCGTTAGCCATCTCATGAGAATCACTTCTACGGTACTCGAGTACCGGTGGTACACTACTGCTCCTTCTTCTTCCACAGTTTTTAAGTACCGTAGTTAAAGTTCAACACCAGAACATCACACCGCACCGCACCACAACAACAACACCGTGGTGTTGTAATTGTGGGATTTCCTTTGGCGCACCAAGATTCTACTATATAAAAGAGTGGAGAAACACCTACCGGTACCATACTTGAGTTAAACTAGCTCGTGCGAAACGATCACCATCAAACATCGTATCATACAAAGATCCTTCCGGTCCACCTCGATTTCGTACCACTATGGGTTTTCCTTTTTTCTTTTCCTTTTTTCTTTTTGGACGGAGCGGTTGTCCATCTCTGTGTCTCTATCTCTCCGCGATCATATCATCGTGTCTGATTTACCGGTATGTGCTCTACGGTACGTTCACCGATTCTCGAAAAGCAAGTAAAGCAAAGCAAAAGGACCGTACTTGTGGTGTAAACTGTAAGGTACGGTACGCACTGGAGGTCTGTACCTCAAACGTGAGGCGTCTGCATATCCATCCATCCATCAGGCTTCCCGCGCCCCCCCTCCCAGGAGGACTCCGGTGATGCTTTTCTATGTTTTTTTCTTTTTCTTTTTTGCCCTTTTGTGCCTTTACTGCCACGGCAGGCAGGTGTCTCGCTTTCTTCTCATGTTCCTCTCTTTGCTCCTTCCGTTCTTATGAATATTAGCATTCCTGCCGTGATCCCCGCCCCACGATATTTGCTCACTCAAACAATCAGGGTACGGTAAAAACTTCTTATCAAGATCCTATTTCCCTTCCGTACCAGCACAGTAGGGCAGGTATGCATGGTATCGCATGTACTCGAGTAGGTCGAGGGTCTTTTTGTCGTTTAACCCCTTCCATTCTCATAAACACCCAGAAAGGGGCAACCAGGGGATGTGATTAACTGACTAACCTACTCGAGCAACTAGTGACATTACATTACTCGAGCACCAAACCCCTGTCCAGGATCAGTTCTCGCTGGGTGGTTAGTCCAGTTTGAAAGTTCGCAGTTCGGTACCGTACCCTACCGTAGCGGCTAGCGGAAAAGTTGACTCATCGGTGCTCATTTTCCTTCTCTCCGCTCCCTGTAAAAACAAGAAATAAAAAAAAACCCGATGCGTTGGGTTGATGGATGGCTCGCCGCAATGGTACTTGTACGTGGGGGTCTAAACCCCGACTTGAATTATGGAGACTTGAGCTCATGCCTTGATTGATTGCTTACTTGCTTCCATTCCCCCTCACCAACCAGTTACCGACACAGTAGGGTACTGCTTAATATTTCTGACGTGGGGGGAGGGAGCGAACCCCACCAAATCTTCCAGCAGTTGGGTAGATGCATATTCCTGGAATAGCACTGTACTGACCACGTTTTGGTAGAGTTCAGTGCAATGGCTCACGTATGTATGCACTCGTACAGCACTCGAGCACGCAGCTTCCACGTTTTTTTATATTTTCTTTTGGGAGGGGGCTAGCATCTTCCCCTAAGTCCAGGCAGTGCGCGCACCCACCGCATCTGGGATACGATGTAATCTGGTGGGTCCTGTAGTAATATTCCCCCTACGGGGTACTGTGCGAGTCCGTATACGGGTAGCGCTATGTGATCTAGTGCCGGGGGCGAGTACGGTATGGATATGGATCATGGGATACTCGTACTGTACTCGTACTTTTATGATGGAGAAGTCAACTTCTCTCTTTGGGGATGAAGGTGAACGGACCCTTCAATCAAATCCTCGAAGCGAAATCAAGAGTCGGGTTCAGGGATACTTGTACTGGTACGGGTGTTGCTGCCGTATGGTAGCCGTGCTCGCTTCAGGAAAAACTTGATCAGTGTTTAAAGGTTAATTTGGAGAGGCGCGTGCCGTCCTGTACTCGAGTAGATGGGTAATATCCAAGACAAAAGAGAGTGCGTGGGTAAAGAGAGATAGAGAAAATCGTCTGAACTTTGGGGCGACATGTTTTTACGATACCTGTTACTCTGTCTCTCCACCCGCTGTTGTAAAACATGTGGTGCGGTTTCGTAATGGCCCCGCAGTGGTGATAATAATAACTAATCCAAGCAAACCGCTTTTTGTCTTGTCTTTTTGCCTTGCCTTGATTTATCACTTGTTTCTCGACAGCCCTTCCCGAGGCCCCTTCATCATTCCTTTTCCTCATCCACCACCCCCTAAAACTAGGGAGATACCTTAGACAGTAGACGCGATAGTTGCCCGCCGCATTCTCCTCATGCCTCCTCCTCCTGGGCAATGAGTACTGCCAGCCTCTCTCTCTCGCTGCTTTTTCGTGCTTTCATAGACACCAAATTGGGATCGAAATATAGATTAATCATCAACACCCAGGTCCAGAAAAGGCGGAAGTCAGGGAGCCAAGCCGCGGATAAATATTAACTTGCAGACATCTCTTTGCTGCAGGTTACCCATAACTAGTATATGATACACCGGAGAGGCGGGCCTCACCCTTCTGGCGCCCTCTCTGGATCAACCCCCCCTCCCCCTCGTCTGGGGATTCGGCAACACCGAATTCCATCCTGCAGCCTCTCCTTTTCTGACCATACAGAGCCCAGAGAATCGATAGGGGCCCAAGGGGGGCGAAATCCAAGAGAAGGATTCTTTGCAGGGATTATTCCCTTGGGAACGAGTTGATTGGCTACATTCTCGCTCACCCTTGTAAGCTCTGCCAAGTGAAAGAAGAGAGGTGTTGCGAAATGGCCTAAAGCAGAAAAACGGCAATTTTGGAGGATATTCAAAAGTAAAAAAATAAAATAAAAAAAGAGGAGGAGGATGATGATGGGAGGGGAGGGATGGAGGAACAGGCTCGTATCAATCTGCCGCAGGGATTTCTTTCTTTCCTGCGCTACTTGCATCACATCCCTCTCCTCTCCTTTTTTTTCGTTTCCTCGTTTTTTTCGTCCTTCACCCACCCCCCTCGCTCCTCTTACTCCCTCCTCCACATTCACCCCAATCCCTATTTGCGCTAGCTCGCAACCTTGTTCTTTTTATAACTCCCGATAACTTCTACGGGGATCTTGACGCTATTTTTTGCCTCGCACCTCAGCTTGACGAAAGGGAGACTTGTATGCTGGTTCTCTGACCTTCTTTTCCGCCCCTCTCATCGCATAGAAAACGCAGGAACATCAAGCGGGACCCCGGCTCCAGTCTTCCCCCCCTCTATTCCTCCCCCCATCCCTCTCTCTCTATCCCCCATCCGCTCTCCAAACCCTAAGCGCACTGACTTGCAGTTCCCATCCAAAAATGGGTAGGGAAATGAAAGGTGGTGGGCTAGGAAGGCGCAGGGCATGCAGGAAGGCAGATTTGGGGCAAGATGAATCCGATGGAGAGGTATGATAGTCTCATAGCAAGAAGATGGCAGAGGTAAGTAAGCACAAAGGTTAGGTAGTCTGAGTCGACTAGGGGCTAGTAGGGTTCAGGAGGGGGGGGGAGTGAACTAGCACAGCACAGAGTGGTGGTGGGAGCGGATGTGAAGGGAGTCGAGAGGACCTGGGGGAAAGGGAAGGGGGTGTGAGGAAAGCGTGAGCTCGGACTGTGTAGAGGTTGTTACGGATCTTTTTGAATAGTTCGGTGCCCAATAAATTAGATGTCTTCTTCCCTAACGCATCAGTCACGACTGGATCTTCGAACGAACGCCATTCTCGTCCATTCAACCCCCCTCGGACATATCCACAGGTGTCTTAAAAGGCTTCAAAAAAAATAAAGCTTCGTCACTGCCACGATCTTTCTGCGGCACGTTCGTTATCCCGCGTTGGCTTGAACCGTTAATTGTTGTTGAAGATTTTATATATCACGACATCATTTCCCAAGCTTTTGGATATTAGTTTTCTAGTTCAGCTACCGGTACATTACAGCACCTGCCTGTTCCCTCACTACTTAACCCACAGCTACTGTTGAGCTCATCAGGCGTCACTCATTCACTCACTCGATCACTTACCATCCACCCAAACAGCCGACAGAGAGAGGCGGAGAGAAAGAGACTGAGAAGCAGAGCAGGAGAAAAAGGGTCACAAAAAGCAATAATTTTTTGAGTAAGAACGATCAGCCCGCTCTTCCCGCTACTCAATTTCCCTCAACAGGGCCAACCAAAGAAGCGTCCGTCCCTGTCGTTTCGCTTGGTAGAGAGTGCTGGGCCTCCTACCTGCTTACCTTTTTTATCTAATACTCTTATTGGCTTTTCAAAGCCCAAGAGGACCTCTCTGGAGATCATAACCTTTGATTCCTGTCCTCCTGTCTCCCAACGGACAAACGTGCATAATAATCGGGACGCACCACATTTTTATTCTCTGTTTTATTTTTTTTAATCTAACTCCCCCCTCAACCACCTTTTTTTTCCCTCTCTCTTTTTTTTTTTTCCCCTTTGCGAGAAGACGCGTTGGGGACCCTTCGTGTTAGGGCGCGAAACATTTGTTTTCTGTCGACCTGGACCCAGATCGCTCTCCCAGATACTCAAGTAGGCCGACATATACCGACACCCCGACCCGCCCTAAAATACCTCGCCCACCCCCACCACTTGGAAGGCCCCGTTCGCTCCACAGCAAGCAAGCAGTCCACAGCAAGCAAGCAGCAGCGTCAATCCAAAAGAGCTACCACTATTTACTTGCTCACATATCTCTTTTATTTTTATTTTTTTATCCTCTTGCCAACTTTTTTTCTTCTTCTTTTCTTTCCGCTTCTACACACATTCCTCGGAATATACTGGCTTGCATCTGTTCCAACTACTGCGCAATCGATAACTTCGCAACGAAGACCTTTTTCGAATCTCTCCAGTACCGTATCGTACTCGTATCTGTGGGGGGAACCAGAAGATTTTTTTTGCTCCGAGCTTTTTTATTTTTATTTTTATTTTTTTGCTGTAAGTACAGTGTGCTCTTCCTCATCTCGTCGATCGGACCCAGACCTGGTCTAGCGGCCGTTGCCTCTTGTCTGTTTTTGAATTTTTATTTTGTTTTTTCTACCCAGTCTATTTCATTCCTATACACTTGCCCTATGCCCATTCGGGGGTGGGGTAAAGTTTTGGATTGTTTAGCATGGTGTCTTTTTCATCCGGTTGGCTGCGATGGTTTAGTAGTGGGTTTGGGTATTGGATAAGTGGTTAGATGGTTAGCAGCTCTGAGCGTTGTAGCGGGGAGATGGGGTATCAGTTTATGTGGGCTGGAATAGTAGTGGGGGAATGGGTTGCATGCGAGTTGGGTGGTGGTGGTGGTGGTGGTGGTGGTGGTGTGTGGGGATTGATAAGTTTTTTTCTTTTGAGGTTTTTTGGGATTTCTTGGGCGAACGAGACGAGCGATCTTTGGTGAAGGAGGAAAGGACTCTCGACTGACTCGCGGTTTACGGGCTTTCTTCCAGGGTTCCGCGCACTTGGGACAGCGAGCGAGACGAGACGGACGCACGCACGCACGCAACGCAACGCAACGCAACGCAACGCAGCAACGCACGAAACGCATCAAGCAGCCCAGCCAGACAGCCCAACCCAACTCATTTTTTATTTTATTTTTTGCCCTTCCTCCCAGCTCGTTGAGGTAAACGGAAAGGGAGAAAGAAGGAAAAAGGAAAGACGAACAGGGAGAGTCTACAATAGAAGACAACTCGACTCTAAGGACAGAATAGACGCACTTGGCTAACCCTCTCACCCCTCCCTCCCTAAACCTATTTAATCCTTTCCACTGGCTGTCTTGTGGTCATTGCGCCCAGGCGCTGGAACTGCATCGCAGATGAGCAACAGTGAGTATTATTCCCCTCCCTGACAGGATTTATTTTCATTTTCCGAGTTTATAATTTCCATTTACGATTTTTATTTTTATTTTT
The DNA here is from genome assembly GCA_014065205.1 of Tuber brumale. Lineage (NCBI taxonomy): Eukaryota > Fungi > Ascomycota > Pezizomycetes > Pezizales > Tuberaceae > Tuber > Tuber brumale. The sequence continues at coordinate 191,427 of JACCEG010000235.1, read as the reverse complement.
ATTTTTATTTTTATTTTTTTATTTTTATTTTTATTCCCTTTGTTCCCGCTGCTTCTTTGGAGTTCGATTTTCTTGTTCCTTTTTGGCAGCACATCAGCAGCGGAATGGGGGGAGACATCGGGGCCTGCAGAAGCATAAGCATAAGCAGCTCACGCACTCTCTCTCACCTTCCATTGACTGGCTTCTCCCGCCCGCAGTTTTTCATCATTTTGCTTTACTCATTCCTTACCGTTCCTTGACACCCTTCATCCCTTCATTTTCTTCCACCATTGTTCTCCGGCAGCTGCGACTCGAACACAGCTGGGCTGGGACCATACGGGCAGCCGGTATTGCACCCTTCAATTAGGTGCTGTTTTCCTCTGGCTGCCTGCCTTCCTGTGTCCTCCCCCGCTATCTCCGATGCAGGCAGCGCGGAAAGAGTGATGCCTAGCGAGAACTGCACGTGTATGGTGGTGGGGCAGGAGTAATTCCGCTTCACCCAGTTGAGTCGAGCTCGAGTCCGAGATCTGTACTGTATCCTATCTGTACCGTACCGTATTCCACTATTCGCCTCGCTCCTTTTGTCACTCAACTCATCCATTCACTCACTCACCACTATTTTATTTTTTTATTTTTTTTTCTACCCATTTGTGCCTACCTATTCACTCTTTTTCCTCTTTCTCCTGTCGCTCTCCCCTTCCTCCTTTATCTGTCTGTCTGTGCTGCACTGCGCTGCGCCGGTTTACACACCCAACGCAAAACATTTGCAACTGCAACCGCAATCCAGCTGCACAGCCATTCGAAGACGAAGAAGCAGAGAGGGAGAAGGATAAAAATAAAAAAAAGAGAGATTCACACTACCCTAGGCATTCTTAGGCGTTTTTTTCTTTTTCTTCAAAAACTTTTTGATCTCATTATTTCATTCATCATACATCTTTGGAGTTGCGCTGCGCTCTCCTATTTCGTGTTTCTGCCCATTGTTGGATTCTTTACTTCTGTTTTTGATCCATCCTCCTCCCTCTACTCTTACTGGGTGTGTGGGGTTGGCGGTGTGTCTGCGTGCTGCATATTATTTCGGCTAGCAGTCTGGCTAACAGCGATCTTCTCTTTCCTTTGTGGGCTGCACAGGATTTGGTGGTCCCGTTCAAATGTCACCCAAACCCGAACCTCTCGACACTTCGAGCTCGGCCGTGCAACGAGAACATCATCCTATCTCACACTCGTCGATTCAGTCGCTTCCCATTCCCGCTGCCAGTAATAGTCGGTTTGGTGCATCTCTGCCCGCACTGCAGGATCCACGGTGTGTGCTCTCCATTTCGCTGCTTCCCTGTCCATTATTCCACCTCCATACCTTTACCCATCTGCCACAATCCACCTATCAACCTTATCCAACCTACCCACAACCATACTTTTTATCTTCCTTCCCACTCCTTGATGCCGTCGTCACTTTTCGCGGTATCGAGTCCTGTTGGTTTCTCCATCACGCGACTCCCTGTTCCTCCTCAGTCATGTTTATTTCCTCCCCGGAACTAACGACGATCCTCTTCTCGTAGATACTCAGTTACCAGCAGTTCTGGTTACGACTCTTCCAGTCCCACATCGGCTGCTTCTTCAATCGCCTACTCGCCATTCACAAGTGCCTTCCAGCCCACCTCCTATCCCACGAGTGCCTCGTCTACCGCCTTTCCATCTTACTCCATGAGTTCCGAGTCACGACCAAGAATCCCTTCAATGTATGTGGTTGTGCAATTCCTCCCTGTCCACTTTCCTGTTGCCTTTGGAGGATAAGTAGAGGAAGAGGAAGCAAGGTTACTTACACCACTCTCCTGTAGACATAGTCCTACTTCTGGTATGGGTCCGCACCACCGCTCCTCCTCGGGCAGCACAAAGTCTGTCTCACCCTCACTTGGTTCGTCCGCGAGGGCAAACTATGCCACATCCACGCCCCATCTTTCACATCATCTTCCTTCTCGTGGATCTCAGTCGGATAATTTGGCATCGCCTCATTCTCCACTGACACCAGCTAGCCGTCCTCTGGACTCTCCTACAATCACTGTTTCCCCTACCGCTGGTGGTAACCTCGCTTCGCCATTACCAGGGCAACATGATCCTACTTCCAATGGTTTAGGCGTCAACTCTGCCGGCCCTCCCCTAGGGGAAACTCAACTCATTCACTCACTCACTTCGGCTGACGGGCACCTCGTCCGGCCAGAGATTCACGCTCGTGTGGACAAGGGTTTCTTCTTGTCCGAGCGGGATTGGACATGCTACCGACGCAATTACTTTTCAGTGATTTGCTCCTATAGCCTACAACCCACCACTTATTCGCTACCACTGTATCTGAGGAGAACCGCGGGGGGACCCACAGAACATGTTCTCGCTTTCGCCATGTGTATCTCCGCAGTTGTTGACGCACCGGGTGGAAAGGTTGTTGATCTTGTTCAGCACACTCCCAAACGCGACAAGGGGCCGCAGCACAAGCCAAACAGGATAAAGCTTAGTCCCCAGCCGACCGGGGGGATGGCGTTTGCCGCCTCGAGTTCGAGTCCTGTGCTTCAGCAACAGGTACACTCGCCCCAGGCGGGATCTTTAGACCGCGAGTACAGCTTCCCGCAGCAGACTCAGCAACAGCAACACATTGCCGTTTTTGACAGGATCCAATTTAAGTCTGCAACAGCCAACAACGGTAAGCGACGGGCCGCCCAACAGTATTACCATTTAATTGTCGAGCTTTTCGCCGATGTTGGTAGCCCATCTTCCCCGGCGACTAGCGTTTCCGGACATCCTTCAAACCCGCAGGGTTCTGATGGAGGTTGGGTCAAGATTGCGTACAGGATTTCAGCCCCCATGGTGGTACGGGGGAGAAGCCCTGGACACTACGCGGATGAGAGAAGAACAAGCGCTTCCAGCCCCGGTGCAGGAGGGGGCTCCGGGAATGGAAACGGTACCCACCCCTCACCCACCTCTGGTGGATCCGGTTTTATGGGTCCGGACGGAGTAACTCCTGCTTCTGGTCTTGGAGGCTCAAGTTCCTCTATGGGAATGACGGGCTTGCAGCTGCATACCACCGGCATATCATCCATGCACTCATCCCCTGCAACATCTTCCATACACAACCCTTCCGTATCTAGCGCATCTTCTTCGTCACACCTTGAGCCTCCCATTGACCCAATCCTTGATGCGGAGACGGCCTCACAACTGAATTCTAATTTTGTCGGATATCAATATTTCCCGTCAACCATCTATGAGTCCACCACCCAACCGCCTCCACAGAATCTTGAGAATAATTACGAAACTCACTCTTATAGTAATGATCGAAAGAGTGAACATCCTTTGGAAACAAACTGTCAACAGTTTGATTCGAACGTATCCTCTTACATTCCTGCGAGTATTTCAAGCAATGATTCTTTGAGAAAGACAGTAAAGGAAGAGTACAGTGCAAACTGGCTGGGGGGCGGCGCCTCGGTTGGGAGGGAGCAAAGGTTCAGCAGCACGAGCCTTTATCCAAAATGCGGGCGATTTGAACCAGCAGAAACCTCACGCGGTTACTACCCGGATCTCTCGGCCCTCTGAACGAAGAGAGGAAAATGAAAGATTAGGATTCCATCGTTGGCCACGCGCAAGATGAATCGCAGCTCAAGTTATTGCATACGACAGCTAAGCTCCTGTAATTTTTAAACTAATCGCCTTTTTTTTTTCTTCTTCATATGCTTTTTCGGCATCTGCGTGAGCTTTGATTGTGGGGATTTTCGATTCCTTTTCTGTTTCTTTTGTGGTATGTAACATCACCTTGGGATTTATAGCAGGCATTTCTTGATCTTACGGATGTTGGGGAAGCGGGGATATCCTTTCATTTTTATTTTTTTGGTTCCTATTTCGTTTTCTCCTTTGGACTTTTTTCTTTATTTCCTCACTTCTCTTCTATTTTGTTCCTAGTACATTTTTCTGCGTCTTTCTGGAGCCAGGCATTGATGACGTTCACGCCCTCCACCTGGTCCGCTAGGCACCAAGGTGGTATATCGGGAAACGCGTGTAACGATTAATGACGACAGGTAAAAGTCGACAGGGCAGGGCAAAGAGAGAAAATGGGTAGAACAGCATTAGGGTTTCTTTTTTTTACTTTCCTTTTTTTGTTTTCCTTTTTTTCCCTTTTTCTTCTTTCTTTTCTTTGTAAGAGATTTTTCTGGGTGTTTTGGACGCGGCGAAGGACTGGGAATTTTTTCTTGAAGGAAATACCAAACGCTGAAAGATTGCAAAAAAAAAAAAGAGAGAGCTTGAACTGGGGGGGGGGGGTCGGTTGGCTGATTGATTGGTCAAAGGTGAGGTGAGGTGAGGTGAGGTGAGGTAGATGCAGCACCGTACAATAGGAGAAGGGGATATGAATGAAGGGAAGGAGGGAAGGAGAAGGAGAACAAAAATTCCCCGAACAGAAACTACAAAAACAAAAAACAAAAACACATACCCGCTCAGGCTGGACAAATGGAGTCACTGGTTGGATTTGGGATTCTTTTCTTTTTTTTTCCTAATTTTTTTTTTCTTTTCCTTTTTTTTCCGGAGTATTGTAGTGTCATTTGGTTTCCATGGGTGGGATAGGATATAGGATTAGGATAGGACAGGATCGCAGAGCAAGGCTGGGGAAATTCTATTAGTATTTGTGTCCTTTTATCATACCATTTTTCCTTTTTCTTTCTTGCTGGGAGACTTTAAGCTTTCTTTCTTTCGGGTGCTTGTGTACTTCTGCATTTGCTTTTTATTTTTTTATTTTTTTTATTTCCAGGGACTTTCTTGCCGAATACCAACAAAGTTTTGACAGGTTTAAATACAGTAAGGGGATGTGGTTTTCTTTTTGTTCGTTTTTTCTCTCCTGTCTTGGGAAAGGATATTATGGGGCGTTTCTCTTCATTTATTTTATCTGTTTGCCGGTATCAAAGGTAGATTATAATGGTTGGGAGTGGGCTGAGTTTGAGGAGGGGGGGGGGGTGTGCGAGTTGCCAGTTATTAAAAAAAAAAAAAAGAGAAGTCTCCACCTTTCTAGTTTTCCACTTTTGCTTTGAAGTCTTTTTTCTTCTTCTTCTTACCCTTCTTTTCTTTTCTTTTCTTCCCGGTGGGTGTCTTTTTTTTATACCCCTTTCGGTTCTGGTTTTGTTTTCGTAGGATGGTACTTGTACCAGTATGTATGTACGTGTATAGGTTTGGGTTCATTTCTTTCTGGATTTCCCTTTTTGGCACTGGCGAAGACGGGTAGGTATCATATAGGTAGATAGATAGATAGAACTATGGTTACTACGGGTACCGTACTGCATTGTATGACCAAAAAAAAAAAAAAGTTTTTAAAAAATGTTCTTTGAGATGTGTAGGTAAGGTAAGTACGATAGGTGGTAAAAAAAAAAAAAAAGTGACGGAAGGAAGGAAAGGAAAGTAAGGGTAAGCGTGCCGTAATCGGGATTTTGTCATCATCATCACGGGTGTGTGCGAATATAAAAGATCTTGTTTAATAACATACCGGTCTGCGATGGTGGGTACCGGTAACTTGTAATATATCAACGACAACCCCCCCCCCTTGTAAAAAAGATTACGGTATGCCCCCCCTCCCCCGTATTGTTGTTGCTCGAGCATGACAGACAGATAGATAGATAGATAGATAGATAGATAGATAGGGTATATAGTCTAGATAGAACATCCCCCAAGCCGGGATCCAAATTGTCGGGAGTCGACTTATCATGTGTCATAATCTATCCATCCATCTATTAAATTAATTAATTTTTATCTATCCACCGTACTCTGGTCTACTGTATCCTGCGTATGATATAGCACTTCCCTGAGGAAGAAAGAGAGAAGGGGCTTGGTCTGCGGGGGAGGGGAGGTGGAAATGTATAACTGTATTGATTAGGCAGGTGGATGTTTTTTTTACTTATTCGTCAAAAAAAAAAAAACTGTTTCTGGGTGGTGATGAGCGTGATGGGATGATCTGCTTTTCGGTGTGTTGTGTTGATGTGATAATATTGTGTGGGTGGTGCGGCGGCGTCGGCCACGGCGGCGGCGACTACTCGTAGTCATGAAGGGGTGAAGGTGGGGGAACGGAACGGAAGGCAAGGGTTAGGTTATGCCTACCCATGGTACGCCAAGACGCCACTTACTGTACGTTCCCCTAGTTGCTTAAATGTGCGGCAATAAGATAAGCAACTTTTGTTGCACTGATCATCCACTGTGGGGAACTAAAGGAAGTGGGGAGAAGGGGAAAAAAAAAAAAAAAAAAAAAAAAAGAGGAAAAAGACTAAAAAAAAAAAAAAAAAAAAAAAAAAAAAAAAAAAAGGAAAAAAGAAAAAGGGGGACGCTATGACCAGGTGCTTGATTTGATTCCCTGGCCTCAACCTGCTCCATTGCGGCATCACACCAAACCTCAACAAATGTTCCTATCATTACACAAACCCCGCACATTGCTGTTCCTGCGGAGGACGGCAGTGGCGGGGGCTGGGAGCACAATTTGCAAACCTCCCCCCCTATCATCATCATCATCATCACCATCATCATCATCATCATCACCATCGTTGTTAGTGCTACCGCTGCGACCTTCGGAATTGGGCATTCGGCGAATAGCGACCTCGCAATGGATGTTTGCTCGCCCACGCTCTCCAAGGACCTATCCCGGGGATGCCCGGAAGGGTTCCATGCCGCGGGAAGGACGTGAGGGGGTGTCACCACAATCGATAGATGGGGTCGAGGCCGGTCACGGTGGTGCAGGGGGAGGAAATGGAGGGCGAAACGATGCAGAGACGGAGGCGGAATTCGGAAGCTCGGACTCGAACGAGCCTGAGCCAGGCCGCTCGGTGATCTTGCTCTTCCTCAGCTTGGCACTCCCAGTGTTTATCCTTTCGAACATCAACCTTCTCATACCATTCCTGATCTCAGCCCGAGACCTGGAATCCGGTTCCATACTCACCTCCACTCCAACCTCCTCCCCTGGTGCCCCCTCGCCGACAAAAGAGCAACTGAACGCCTACATCAGAGCCCACCGCCCGGACCTCCTCCGACTACAGCACATCTCGCAGGCGATATGGGCAAACACAACCCTGACACCAATCCGCTTCTTCCCGCAATCCGCCGATCCAAGACCATGGCACACGATAATCACCTACGCCTTCAACCATGGGGGGGTGGTGCACTTATTTTTCTGCTACATGGGCCTTAAAGCCTTCGCCCCTAGCCTCTCGTTCGTGTACGGTGACCGTCGAACCGCTGCCGCCTTCCTTCTTGGCTCGGCCATGGCCGGCGCAGGGGTAGCTACCTGGGAGCGCTGGCTGAACCCCTGGAGCAAAGTATCCGGGCAGGATCTCAGCGTGGCGCTCCACCACCGCCGTAACCGGGAACCGGCGGTGACGGCGATGGATGAGGGCGGGAGGGAGCACTTGGAGAGGAGACTCACGGACGCCCTTAGCGCGAATCTGGGTAGCAGTGGGGGCATCGTCGCGTTGGGGACCATCGCTGCCATCATTTTTCCTGGGATGGAATTAAACCTCATGTTCATTCCTTACGACTTCAGGATCCGCACGCTTATGGCCGCGCTCGCAGTGTTTGATTTCGGCGGCGCGTTTGTATGGGATTACGGGCTGGGGATTTCGCATATGGGGCATTTGGGTGTGGTTTCTTCATTCTATTTTTCATGGGTAGCTGCTAATGCTAGTGGCGAATAGCGGGTTACGTCTCTGGAATCCTGATCTACACATTATGGCTCCGCCGTGTCCCTTCCGCCCTCAGACCCCGTGTGGAGGAAATTCTGAGAAAGGCAACTATGCAGCGGCCTCCTCCTCCCCGATAGTGCCTTACCAACCTGTGTGGTGTACCTTATGTGCATATCATTATGTCATACCGGTGGTTTCCTCTTTGTATCATATCTCTATCCATCGATCAAAAGAATGGAGGGAATAACCCGCAGTTCATATCATTCATCCATCTCTCATGGCCTTTCGCTCCTTCCCTAACCTATCATATCACCGGCGTTGTCATGATACAAATAGATGCGACAGGTAACCGTACCAACGTTTGGAAGAGAGAAAAAAAAAGGCGCCGTACCGGTATTCGTCATTGACGTGCATTACCCCCCCCCCCCCACCCCTCCAAATTACCAAATGAGATAAAAAAAATCCAACAGAACCAGTACCCATACAATACTCCCTTCCCCCCCACCTTCCTCCTCCTCCTCAACGCAGAGTCAAAAGTGTAAATTAAAAAAAAAAACAAAGAAAAACAACACTCCGCTCAGCGCAGGGGTATATGGACATGGTCTTGGAAAAGGAAGGAAAGAAGAAAACGTGGTGGTGATTGTAAAAAAGGCCTCATTTATGGTATTGTAAGGTACCGGTGGGAACATAATACAGTACATCATTTGTGAAACTGAGGTGATGGAGGTTCGCAACTACCGTTATGGATGGAGGAATGGGAAGGGAAAGGGAGGGAGGGGGGGAAGAAAAAAAAAAGAAAGGAAAGGAAAAGAAAAGAAAATATCGTACTTGTACGGTACGGTATTGTAGTGCCGGGAGGTGAATGGGTTTGAATATAATATGTTTTGAAAATTACAATATATTGGAAATGATTGAATTCAGTGTGTCCATCTTGGTTTTTTTTTCTTTTTTTCTTTTCTTTTCTTTTCTTTTCTTTTCTTTCTTTTCTTTTCCTTTCCTTTTCCTTTCCTTTTTCTTTTTCGACGTGATAATTATGAGATGACTTGATGCGGTCCCCACATTTCATTCACCCACTTACTCATTCCTTCATTCTTTCTTTCTTTCGTTTCGTACCAGACTTTTTTCATTTTTAAAACCAGGAGAAAAGAAAAGTAAAAAGAGGAAAAAACGATAAAACAAGAAACAAAAGGATATCCTCCCACCCCCCCCCCCTCCCTCGTGCTACCATCCGTTGATACCATACCCTGCAGCACCGTAGCATAAAGCTCTGATATTACTTCCTTAATTATTTACCTGAGCTACGGTACGGTACCCCCTTCCCCCCTCATCATAGTGGGGTTAGTTGGTCATAGTCGGTTCCTGTACCATCTTGTGTGGTATCATAACGGCAACCAACCAACCAACCCTCGATCACCGCATTATTCGGAACGGATGTGCTTCTATCACGCGTCAGGGGTTGAGTTTCTTCCTTCCTTCCTCCTCCCATTCTGCAGAACAGGAAAGCGACACCCACAAAAAAAAAAA
>JACCEG010000235.1:119414-176012 GCA_014065205.1 Tuber brumale | reverse complement strand
AAAAAAGGGGGGGGGGGGAGTGGTAGTGAGAGGTGTGAAAAAGGGGGGTGGGGGGGATTTTCGGTGACGGTGCTTAAACTATTAGATGGGAACCGGTCTCTGAGTGTGAGAGGGATGTCGGTGATATATGTGAAGGGTTACACTGCACTCCCACCCTTCTTTCTTTTACTGGGCGAGCTGCTGCCGGCATACTATCTATATATCTATCCTAGGCTATTATACCATCTTCACCCTCCCCTTAGACCTGACTAGCGGACTAAGTCGAGGATGTGCAGTATACCCCCCGAAGAGAGAGCACTCACTGCTATCTAGCGAACTTTAACAAGTAAGCTACAATCGGTCCTACGCCACCCGGGAAGGGAAGGAAGGGAAGAACAAGACGTCACAAACAGACTACAGTTCGTATCACCATACCAACTCACTGATCTTCCATTAGATCTTTCTTTCCAAAACTTCATATTGAACAACACAAAACCCCAAACAAACCTGCCCCGGAACCATGCCACGTTCGTCCACTTATGATACTACTATCATAGGAACCAAAAAAAAGTCTACCGTACCCCCCCCCACCCCCAGAGCACTCGAACACGCCCGGGACCTCCGGATAACAGCGGTACCCTAATCTGCACTTGCTTAATTAACTAGTTAAATTAGTAACATAGCTTCCTCATACATACTCGAGTACATACATATATATATAGCAACTCAACAACCTTTTCCAAAATATATCATACCCTCTTCATATCGATAGTGAATAAACCCAACCCAACCCAACCCACCCCCACGAAGTGCGCACCGGCAAAGCTCGACTCTCACCAAACTTCCAATCATTGACATGGCATATATGAGAACCAAGCCTTCTACCATACAAGTGAGTGAATAGACATGATGCATAGTCTCTTGTTTGGGGGGGGGGGGGCAGCACTCGGAGTGGGTTGGACCTACCAAATTATCATAACCCTCAACACGGGAGGGGGGTAAAAAAGAAACCAACACAGATATCTGCAGAATTCAGAGACGTGTAAAAAAAAACCAAAAAGAAAGAGGCTTTGCTATTGTGCTTGACTTAGACTATTATCTCCGATGGGGATGTTACCTCGAGTGATGATAGAAAGCACTAGTTAGTCTGGCTAGCTGTTTGGCGTACATACTGCTTTACTTACTATTATAATATTATCATGCATGCAGATATGTCTAGAGTGCCAGTGGCCATCAACGTACTTATTACGTAGGCGCCTGTAACTCGTCGGGAAGCAAGCAACAGTTGCTCTCTACCCTCTGTCAATTATTATTCCGAATACACTTCCACTCTCCACTGCCTCCTAAGATATCTTCCCCCCCTCACCGTGCTCGGCCTCGGTCAATTTTTTCCCGGCCCGTTGGTTACTGGCACTGGTTATGAACGGAGATAAGAAAGTTGCGATACTGGTAACAGTTGAGATTATAAAAACGCACACAAGGAGCTCGTGTCGGTCTGCTGGCCAAGCCCATCATATATCAGCCTTCGCAAGTTCTAATTCTAAAAACCGATATTATAGATAAACCTCATCCGCGAGACGACAGGGAAACCCCGGCGGCATGATAAGCTCAAGTGAGAAAAGGGGAATTATTAATTACGAATAAAAAAAAAAAGAGTGACCGGAACGTGATTTGAACACGCAACCTTCTGATCTGGAGTCAGACGCGCTACCGTTGCGCCATCCAGCCCTTGGTAATTAGTATTCAGGATATTAGAATAATAAAGCAACTGCCGGGGTGGTGCCAGAGGATCAATTCTTGGAATGTTTATTGGTAACGGTATCACCGTTTCACTGCTCCTCCTTCGGGAAGGAGGGGGGGAGGGGACGCACGGGCTGACTTTCCAAAGTTCTACTACAGCTCCATAGCGACTGGGGGTACGGCATTGTACTGTAGGCTTAGAGAGTTTTCAATAATGAGCTTACTGCATTCTTGCTGGTACTGTAAACGGTGGGGCAACCTTTGGATGAGAAAAATCTAGTGCGTGATATCGCCGAGTATGATATCAGCAATATTTTATCGAGTTTTACACGATATAGTACCGAAAACAGCAGAAACGACTCCAAAAAACCTCCAGGAATAGTTGCAAATCGTGGTAGCATTCATATCAGACAAAAAAATCACCCCCACATGATATCGCACAAATAACGCTTATATGGACTCCACAGAGACCAAGAAAGAGGTAAGGAAATCAAAACCTCTATATTACAATACTACACGCACACGCAAACAGGTATCAGCAGCAACAGCACCCCAACGCGGACAATACAAACACTCGGCGCACACAAGCATAATATCAGGCAATATCTAAACTACTCCATCAATTCAGGCATCTGCAACCCCCTCAACAGAACAATGGTATCCCCATTCCCCACGGCATCCCCAATCTTCTCACCAAAACTCAACACTCTCCCACCCTCGACGTGAAAGATCCTCAACTTCTTCTCATCGTCATCAGCCTTATTATTCAGATTCGCGACCTGCAGGCTTTGCGCCGCCTTGTCCAGCACCCTGCCTACGGTCCATTCACTTGAGTAGTAGAACTCCCCCCTAGGTAGCTTCGACGTGGTCGTTCTAGCTTCCGCTTCGACATACAAATACACGCGCTTTCCGACAGGGACTTTGTCATCACCCTTAGCTGCACGCTTGAGCTTATTCAGTTCCGCGATCTGCGAGGCTCCCGGGCGGGTTGATTGTATGACTTTATCGGATTTGGAAGAAGTCCAGGCTTTGAAGCGGGACAATGCGGACTTCGCCTTCTCATTGGCTGTAACTACGGTGGGTGGTGGTGGGGGCTTGACTTTGTCGCAGTCATGCTGGTCTTGCAAACGGTGGGAGAGACAGTATTGCTTTCGACAGGTCGTGCAGTTCACGGCTGGGTCGCGGGGGGTGTTGATTGTCGTTTTGCACTTCGGATGGGCACAGTCGGTCTGCAAAAGGCTGCGGATTTTGGGTCTTGCTGGGGCGGTGGGGGAAGAGAAGTTCTTCTCACGACGAGTGGCAGCCCAGCGACCTTCGTGGGCGCATTTGTGGGCAGTTTCGGTGCGGTGGTCGAGGCAGTATGTTCTATTCCATCCATTTTCATCAGTATTCTGGATGGAGTGGGATGCTAGCGACGACGGAGAAGGCGAGGAGGAGAAAAACATACCCGCCGCAAGACTCACATTTAAACGGTAGAAAGTCCAAAAGATGACATTCCGGAAGGTCGCAGTGCTTTCCAATAGCTTCCACCTCTCCAAGCTCTTGAGTTTTTGGTGGCATCTCGTTTGCTTTCTCTGACATGCTGCTTGCCTGTGCGGGTGATGATGGCAATTAAATACCGTGTGTTGTAGCTTTCCCCCGAAAGGAGCTTAGCTAAGAGTTTTCGTGGCGGGTGTTGATGGAGAGCCAGTACCGTACTATACTCGAGTACGTCCGTCTAGAAGGTGCTAGCAGCCTCATCTAGTCAGTCAGCCAGTCGCTTGCGTAAGGCTGCACAAGCCAGACATGGCATTTCAAATGAGAGCATCCCATCAGCGGAAACCAACTCGGCCGAGGAGTCCATTCCAACCGTTGGGCCCTGACTTCGTTCTGTAATCGGGAGGAGGAAGGAAGGGTTTAGAAGAACAAAGAGAAAAAAAAGAAAAAAGGGCGATCAAGAGATCTTATAGGCATTTTTTCCCCACTGTAGTAGTCGCCACTACTGTGTATGGCAGATCGCGGGTGTGCTCGACAAAGAAGGAGATTTCGAGTGAGGTTTTATGACAAGCACGTGATCAGCGGGGTCCTAGTTGCCCCACAACGCGTCTTCCCAATCCTGTAGCATCGGTACATCTCTTGTTCTCTTGTCTGCTTGACGATCTGTGTAAGCCGAGTCAGGCCAGCAATGCCACCACGATCAAGAGCCCGCCAACAACCCGTCCGGGAGCCGTCGCCGTCGCCGTCGCCGTCGCCGGTTGTTTCGGAAAACGAATCTATCGAGGAGACCATTTCCCAAGAGGAAGGGGACGAAGACGATGAGGATTTGGACGACGACGAGGAACCAACGGTCGACAGCGCAAGTACGATACTTCCCACCAACAAGTTTTGACAAACCTTTTGCACCACCGTTCCTAACCAGACATGATGAGAACAGTGCCGGAATCGTCAACAGAAGGTCTAAAGGAAATTGGCAATCTTGCCAGTTGGACCGTCTCCACTGCGAAGCCTGGTAACGGGGTCGAGCAGCTGCGGGATGAGGATACGAATTTGTTCTGGCAGTTTGTTCCCTGCCCCCCCTTGCAGTTCACCCTTTTTCTTGTACATTTCTAACTAATTTTCTTTTTTTCTTCTTTCTTTTTCCCCCGTGATAGATCGGATGGACCACAACCGCACACTATAAACATCCACTTCGCGAAACGGGTCTTCGTCAAGAAGATTAGTATGTACCTCGACTTTGAAAACGACGAATCCTACACGCCTACCCGCATGTCCGTGCTTTCAGGAACGGGGTACCACGATTTGCAGGAGGTTACAACTATGAATTTCGAGCAGCCAAGTGGGTGGATTGATGTCCCCCTTGACGGGGTGCATGAGGAGTATGTATCGGATTTTAACGAGCTCTTGTGGCATGTGCTAACAGTTTAAAAAGTGGTCGGTTGAGGACATTCCTCATACAGGTATGCATCCATGCGAATCATCAGAATGGTAAAGATACGCATGTTCGTGGGTTGCAGATTTTCTCCGCCGAGCCGTATGTCTATCCCGGAGATATTAGAGTAGTAGTGCATAAAGCTAATTGCGCATAGGCCGAGCTTCGACTCTGGTGAAGTGCCTTTTACCTCTAGGCAGATGTTGACGGAGCTAGAATTGCGGTAGTTTATCTGAACAATGCCTACTGTGAATGTCTTTATCTAAAGGGTGGGTTTGTTTTTTTCTGGGCGTACGGGATACCATAGTTATGTAGCAATTCACTTATTAAAACTCCCTTTCTTCCCAAAGAGATAATAGAGTATTACTTTAGTAGTGAAATCTCGAATTCAAGCTATTATAAACATGAAAATACCGGTAGCCCGGATTTAAGGAGTCACAATCGATAATTTCGGGATTCAGTTTGAGCTTGTGCACCTTCCCAGTTTTCTATTTGCTCAGGAGAGCATCTAAAGCTCCTGCGATTCTTTCACCAAGCTCAGAGGTCGTGGACGTTCCACCGATATCACCAGTCCCGAATCCACCATCAAGGACTGTGCGGACAGCTTTCTCAACGGCCAGGGCTTCGCCAGGCATGTTCAAAGAATAACGCAGCATCATTGCGCAGGAAAGGATAGCAGCCACAGGGTTAACGATTCCTATACAGCCGTCAGCAGCTAATCACTGCATTTTCTGATATCAGAGAACTCACCCTTCCCAGCAATGTCAGGAGCCGATCCGTGAATAGGCTCGTAAATCCCGTTCACCTTTGTCTTCCCATCAGGGATACCGGACAAACTAGCGCTTGGCAAGAGCCCCAGGCTACCGGGAATCACACTCGCCTCGTCGCTGATGATATCTCCGAAAAGATTGCTGGTAACAATGATTCCGTTCAGAGAACGAGGGCTCTTAACCATCAACATGGCCGCCGAATCGATCAACTGGTGTTGGTACTTGATCTGCGGGTACTCCCCACCAAGGACCTCATCGACGGTCTTTCTCCAGAGCCTGCTGGTAGCCAGAACATTCGCTTTGTCCAACGATGTGATTGGCAACGGAGGATCGGTCTTTAAGGCCAGGTGTGCCGCCAAACGGACAATACGCTCAATCTCGGGACGAGAGTAGGGCTCGATGTCGTAGGCTATTCCATCACCCTCGTCTTCCTTCCTGTCACCGAAGTAGATCCCCCCAGTGAGCTCACGGATGATGTTGAAGTCGACACCACGGCAGACTTCTTCCTTCAATGGGGAGAGCTTGATAAGGGCCTCTGCGGCGAAGTTGCAGGGTCGGAGGTTTCCGAATGCTTGCATTTCCTTGCGGAGTTTGAGGAGACCTTGCTCTGGGCGCACTTTACCGGTTCCCCATTTCTGAGTCCTGTCAGTGAATTCGGCCCCGCATGTTAAGGCGAGAGAGAAAAAAATGATCGTACCGGTCCACCGACTGCTCCTAGAAGAACTGCGTCTGCTGCTTTAGCCGCGTCGAGAGCTTGGTCTGTAAGAGGCTCTCCGGTTGCATCGATTGAGGCCTGGTATATACCCCTTAGCCGTGCTCAATCAATCGATCCTCAGGATTATAGAAAAGAACGTACACCACCAAGAAGATGGTTTTGAAAATCAAACTTGGCCTTAGAATGTTGTTCAATGACTTTGAGGATCTATACATGGTGCCACAATAAGCGTCCACTCCATATCCCATTCCATCTCGCCCCCGGAAGTTAAACCTTAATGGCCTCCTTAGTAACCTCTGGACCACAATGGTCACCTGCGGATATTTCAGTCAGCTAACCCCCCACCTCCCAACTTCTGAACCCGGGACATCGGAAACAGACCTTCGAAAACCACGATTTTGTAGGTGTTAGCCATTTGCGGAGTAATGCTCTTGGGGTTTGGTTTGGTGAGTGAATTTTTTTCGGGGGTTTGCGGAGAAATACCCTTCAAGTTTGGTTTCGTGAAGGAAATTTTTTTAAAGCGTTAGATTTTTATGTCATAGCGGGGTAGTCTACTGACCCGAGCCCTCAAAACAGAGGGGTTAGTTAGTTCTTGGCGAAAGACACTCCCTTTTCCCACGGTCGGTGCCCGGCTTGGAGGTAGGAGGGGTTAGGGTAGTATTTTTTTCCCCCTCTTCTTTTGCGTTGCATGGTAAAGCATTTTTGTGCAGGTTTTGGGATTAGTAGATTGCGGTAACTAACTTATGGTTGGCAGTCAAAACTCTACGATTCATGTGACGAAAGGTGCTGTGTTGTGCTGTGCACAACTTGACTCTTGATTTTATGTGTTTAACTATGATATTAGCATACAAGGTAACGGGCACATTTCATGCAAGCGATAAATGAATTAAAATTTAGATACCAACCAAAAGTGGCAAGAACTCGATATCAAAGGAAGAAATATACTGAGAAACCTCATTCTCGAGTTGCTTTGATTGTAAATAAATTAAAGAATACTAAAATGAAGACAACCAAATGGAAACAAACAAAGGGCTACCAAAACAAACCACTAGTACTGTACAGGACGAGTGAATCATCATATTCCAAAACAAACTACAGCAATTGGCTATTGACGCAGAACCTGAACCAACAACCTACTCACGGGAGGAGGATTTACAACAGAATTCTCAAACGGTTCAGGAAATGCTTGATGAAATAGAGGAAACCTTGATGGAGATAAGAGAAGCTGATAGGTGAGTTGGAGGGGGGTTGGGGGCGGGGGGAAAAAAAAAATCAAAAATCTGATGATCTGGCTGAGAGGGAGAAAGAATAATGAAGAAAAGCCTATCCGTTGGCTCGGGGCAGGCATACCCGGTGGCTCTCGTGGGCTCGGGGGGATGCGTGGAGAGGGAGAAGGTCATCCAGGGTTTTATTAGTTGTGAGTGGTAAGGAGGATGAATCTTTTGGTTGGATTTGGTAGCTCTTCAAGTCGTAGGAGAATTAATCAAGTCAGCGGTTCGGTGAATTATTTGGCGATGGTTAGAAGGTATTAGGGTGTTAGTAGGCCTGGATCCTGGTATGATACTGTACTATGCCCGGGTGTCGGTAGGGAGGTTTGCTTGGGAACTTCTCCAGCTGCTCTTGACGCCTTATG
Source organism: Tuber brumale (assembly GCA_014065205.1). Classification (NCBI taxonomy): domain Eukaryota; kingdom Fungi; phylum Ascomycota; class Pezizomycetes; order Pezizales; family Tuberaceae; genus Tuber; species Tuber brumale. The sequence goes on along the minus strand of JACCEG010000235.1, from coordinate 168,267 downwards.
GAGGTGTCTTCTCAAGTGCTTGATACCTGGTGATTCACACATGTTTGATCGGTTGGCTGCTGAGTGGCCAGGGCGATCGTGAAAACGTGGAAGAATGGCTTCACATGGTCCGTAATTGGTTTGAAGATTGTGGCTATAAGAAAAATACTGGCTTCGTCGATCCCTTTCTTGAGTGACTAGAAGTGGAAGGCTTTAATTGCTCCGAATACTATGAACAGGAAGCATGATTGTCGGAATTTCTAAGCTCAACATCACACGGTTCAAACCCCCATATATGAAATAATCATAACCTCCAAAGCATATTATATTACGATACGAGGGAGGAACATCTAATCTATTTTGCCACTACGGTCTTTCCCCAGCCAAATCTAGTTGCCAACTCCTGATACTGCTCTCTATCGTCCTCTGATACCGAAGGCCTGATGTTTGCGAATGCTTTCTCGAAATCCTCCGCTGTGACCATTACTTCGAGGTTGTCAGTATTTTTGCCTTCTTCAACTTCAGCAATGTCTGTGAAGCAGGCATGTCGAAGAGCCAGAACTGCGGCCTCTCTCACTAGTGCCGCTAGATCCGCGCCACTAACACAATATCAGTATTGAAGAGGGAAGGTGCATTGAGCAAGACTAACCTGAAATTTTTGCACCTGTTATCAGCCGCAACAGCCCCTAGATCAACGTTGGAGAGTGGTGTATTTTTGGTGATAATCTTCAAAATATCTACTCTCTCTCCTGTGTTTGGGAGGTCTACGAATAAAGGCTTATCCAACCTTCCCGGTCTGAGCATTGCTGGATCAATGACGTCGGGTCTATTGGTTGCACCAATGACATAGATTCCCTTGCGGTCATTCAAGCCGTCCAATTCTGTAAGGAGAGTATTGACTACACGAGAAGAGGATTCCGAAAGACTGTCATTGCGACGGGGAACCAAAGCATCCAACTCATCAAAAAAAATAACGCACGGAATGGAGGCTCGGGCTCGTGTGAAAACTTGACGGACAGCCCGCTCAGATTCTCCAACGTACTGTGCTGGTCAGTAAACGGCTTTACGATTGTGAGATGTCAGAAACAGGATTCAAACCTTGTTCAGTAATTCAGGACCTCGGATGCTGATGAAATTCGCCCTACTCTCGTTCGCAACGGCTTTTGCCAGCAGGGTCTTGCCGCACCCCGGAGGGCCCCAAAGGAGTACCCCAGCCGGCGCGGTAACCCCGACGCGAGCAAAAAGTTCCGGCCTCTTGATTGGCTGCACGATGGCCATCTGCATTTCAATCCTAAGTGACTCAAGGGCCCCAATATCTGCCCAGGTAACATCGGGGACAGTTGCGAAACCCTCTCTTTTGGACGAAGGCTGAATTTTCGGGAGGGCGGTTAAGAAATCTGGAAGGGTTATATAGAGTGAATCTAGTTGCTTTTCGTTAAGTGGATCTGGATATGCTTTAAGGAAGCATTGAATTAAGCTAAGAGACTCTGGAGTTGGGGCAATTGGTGCTGGTAGTGGAGGCGGGTTGATTTGACCCATGCCCAAGTTCGCTGAGTCGCCTGGCTGGGCAACGGTTGTTGCCTCTAAAGTGTCCATGGTGACGGGTGGGATTGTAATGGTTTCGTATATTCGTCTCATTGCTACCGCACCAGCCTCTGCTGTCAAAGCATTTAGGTCAGCTCCAACAAACCCAGGGGTTGTTTTGGCCAATCTTTTGAAGTCAAAATCTCCTGACAACCTCAACTTCTGACACAACACCCTCAGGATCCTGTAAGATGTGAGATACATAATTAGTAAACTAGTACGTATTTGGGGAATTAATATTAAGACTAATCAGGGGAAATACTTCTCTCTTCCAACCTCATCTGGCACGTTAAGGCAAATTTCCCTATCAAATCTTCCCGCTCTTCTCAATGCTGGATCCAGGCTGTCGGGTCGATTTGTTGCACCAATAATCATGACAGGTTTCCCACTAGTCTTCTCCAATGTAAGATCGTCCATACAGGTCAACATTTGGGCAACAATTCTTCTCTCCATTTCTCTCTGGGCGCTCTCCCTTTTTGGTGTTATGGCATCTATTTCATCCATAAATATTAAGCAAGGGGCTTTCTCCCGAGCTTCCTCGAAAAGTTCCCGTAACTTCTTTTCCGATTCTCCAGACATTCCTGATACAATTGAGGGTGCAGAAATAGCAATAAATGGTAGCCCAATCTCTCCGGCAACAGCATTTGCTAGCATAGTTTTACCGCAACCAGGCGGTCCATGGAGAAGTACACCGCGAGGCGGCTGCACTCCGGTATGTAGGTAAACCTCCGGGTGGGTTAGGGGCATGGCGATAAGCTCCAAAAGGTCATTAACGACATCTTCTAAGCCGCCAATGTCCTTCAGGGAGATGTTCTTGGGTGGCTCGCGAGAGTCGTTTTGTTTCTGACGTTTCACGGATTCGCTATCTTTGACCGGCTGGCGTCCCTTTCGCTTTCGAGGTGCTGGTGATGCTGGTGCGGAATGGCTGGCTACGGGGGGAGGGATTTCCGGAGTTGGCGGGGGGGGTTTGGGGGTTGTCATGCTTGAAGTGCTTGTTGACCACATATTTACTACTCGCTTGTTCATTGTGTTTGATTCCTGGTGGAGGATTAAGCGTTAGTATGATTTGAATTTCGGATGCTTCGGCTATTGTTGTACGGTACCTTTAGCTCCATGAAGCCCTCTTCATTGAGTTCCTCGAATTCGCTCAAGTCGCTATCCAGACTATCGGCTTCGGCCTCTTCATCCCGTATCGTGTCTAAGGCCTTTTCAATCATCTTTTCCAAATTCTGTTTCTTCTGCCTTGGCACACTCCCATCTGTAATAACATATTGAAAAACCTGCGAGACCGACAAACGCAGAGGGCTATTGTTTTCTCCGGCGGCTGACAGTTGATCAATATACCTCCGAACTATAGCAAGAACCTTTCGTTCAAGCCCTTTAGTTAAGGACTGCCTGTTACCAGCCATTGTGAGCTTTCGTCGTCCCCGAGATGGGGTTGTAGGGGATTTGTGTTGCTGCCTTCGACCGACTTTTGACGAGAGGGAAGAAAAGTTTTTCTTTTTGCGGAGTGCTGTGGCCCGGTGTTGCTATCATATTATATGGATATACGTCTTCAACGAGGGCATGATGAAAATCAACGGGTGGAGGTATCTTTTTGTTACCCTGCCGGTACTCGTATTATACTTGAATGGATCCCTTTGCCTACCAAATACAGTACCCCTGCTCGTCCCCCGGTTTTCGTCATGCCCACTTTGAAGACTGCATGTCAATTTGGACTTTTATCACTATCTCACACTGTGCTCGAGCACCGCCATACAAGTAGCAGAGCCTCCTTGTTGACCGGGGTTGTGAACATTTTTCCTTCCTCTTTTCCTACAAACTTCCACCAACTTCCCTCACCGCAAGCAAACCTCTTGTTTCCCTGATATGGCGGCACAAACATCTCCTATATCTTTATCCACGCCTTATACAATTTTTCCACTCTCTCGGCCAATTCGTCAAACACGGGCGGGGGATCGTGGGGGGAGTACCTATCGTACGTGCCACACTTCTCAGGTAGAGAATAAGAAACGGGGGCGCTCTGGCAATGCAGAAGTTGCGATAGCTATTGATGGAGAAGGTGTCAATATTTATGATGTGCGTTGGATCCTCTTTTTCCCTGAACAGTTTTCCTAACAATTGACTAGGTACGTTCCACACAGCTTTTGTCGGCGCACCCACTTCCGCCTACGACTAAATTCTCCTGCGCACCCGTGTCTTCAGCAACGCGAGTTTCAAAATCAAAATTGTTGAGAAAGACGTACGCCGCCGTATCGTTCCCGAAAAGGCGGATTGTTTGCTGGGAGGAAAACGACGTCCGTGGTGGACAGGACACTGAGTTGGAATCGACTACTTTAACGCCTTTATCTTGGAATAATGATTCTAGGCATGAAGTGGTGTATCTCCATGATCTATCCACAGGCGGAGGCACAGGGCTTTTGGTAGTCTACAAGGATGGTTTTATTCGTTGCCTTTCGCCAGACTTGAAGGAGCAGCTTTGGGAACTTGGGCCATCAGATCTTCCCACTACCGGAACCCCGAACAAGATATCTGCTTCCCCAGAAGTGGCTTATGCGATCACGGCTGATTTAGGCGTTGTGCGCAAAACTTTGTTGAAGAACAGGCCCGATGTGCTTATTCCAGGGTGTGGTGCGGAAGACACTGTAGAACCGGGAGACCTCGTTTTATTCACCGTGATTCATACCGGCAGCCATTTCCAGACTCGGCTATCCTTAATACCCACGGCCCAAGCCGCGGGGAAGAACGCCAGCGAGCTCCTAGTCTCGGACCTTTTGGCAGTGGAAAGTGGCCAGCATTCCATATTCTCACTTCACTTGTCGTCTGCTACACTTTACCAACTTTCAGCGACGCATTTGACAACATTTTCCCTTGGGCCAACCGTACCCGTAGTCGCATCTTCCCTTCGGCTTCCAACAGGCTCAGATGGGGCCCATCATATGTACTCTCTTCTTAGAATCTCTTCGTCGACAGTTCTTGTAGCAACACATGAGGATATCTCTTTATACGACACAAAGTTTTCGTCTCTACAAGCTCGCGCATCACTGCACCAAAATCCTCCTTCTTCCACGATTACCGGCAGAGATCCATCCAGGGCAAGCTCTCCTGCGTCGGGATTAGATAGAAAGCCTAAAGGCCAAATATTCTTGACCAGTTATATCCAAGACCTCGATCTGGCAGTCGGATATTCCCAGATGGGAATCATTGGTGTGCAGTTGACACGCACAGGTGGAAAATCTAGTGCTAAAGCTGGAGCAAGGAGGAGTGGGCTTCTCATTGATAGCCTATGCCGTGGTGTTGAGATTGTTGACGTGGGAATATCTAAAAAACAAGCGCCTGTTGCCCCAGGATTGGGAAAACTTTTATCGAGGTTGGCTTCCGAGAGGAAGGCTGTCAGGAAGGTTATTGGGGATTTGGAGGAAGCCAAGAAGGCTGGCGATCTCCAGGGATTCGAACAAATCTTCGCAGATTACGTGGGGGTTAGCTGGGAGATGGTGGGGGCTGAGCCGGGCGAGGATACTCCTATGGTCAATGGAACCTCTGATTTAGAAGTGGTAAATGAGCTTTCCTCGATGGGTGAGCCCATTCCTGGACTCTCTCTTCAGCAAGACGGGAGTCATTTGTCGAACATTTATAAACCTCTCCGCCATGAGTTTGTGGTGGGTGTGTTGGATATGATATTTGAAGCTTCCTCAGACGATAACTCTGCACAATGCCTCAGTGTATCGTTTTGTCCTCCGAATGTATTCAGGTACCTTATTGAGTCTGGTAACTTCTCCGAGACACTCATCAGGTCCTACAGCGGCCTTGTACAGTGCCTGGCGGAATTCGATCCTTCGCTGAGGACTCTGGGGTGGATCATGGGGGTCGCTGGTGAGATTGGTCTTGGGGAGGTTATAAAAGCTATAAAGATTGGTCTGGATCATGGAAGTGTGAATATTGGTGGCGAAGACCAAGTCGTTCTCGATGTTATCAGAAGTGAGGTCATGAGGTTAGCTCTCGTCAGGTTGAACGGCTTTCCAGCAGAAGCGATTACCAAAGCTCTGAGGACGGGGCTAGGGGGCCAGGACCTGATGGATCTTATACATCTTTTGCGCAAGGAGCTTTTATTTGGTCGGCAGCTACATGGTGAAGTTGGAATTGGTATCGGGATCGAAGATGTTGGGATCGTTGCAGACCTTCTCACTGTTGCTCTTGATACGGTTGGTATTGGGGGGTTGGTCCTGGGCAATAGCAGTGATGAGCTCATTCAAGAATTGCGCTGCGAGGTTACGGCTGTTGTGGAAGGTGCTCAGGAAGCTGCGGCGCTCAAAGGCATCTTGGAGGAAGTGCTCAGACATGCAGACTGGAGGAGGATGACGCTCGATAAAAATAAAAAGCAGGCAAATAAAAAGCAGGCCAGAAAGCGGAAACAGAACCCTAAGGGGATCGAGGAAAATGCAAGGGGGAGTGAGAGTCGAGGGGCAGGGAGACAGAAGAAGGGAAAAAAAGTGGAAGTGAATGGGCTTCAGAATGGGGGGCTGGCGAAGGATGATGAGGAGGACAAGATGGAATTGGCTCCCGGATACCCTGCAGTGCCCTCGGAAAATACCCCTTCAGAAAACTCGGTGAGCGAATCGGCAGACGAGCCGGCAGAGGCGCTCGCCCTTTCGAAACTGCCACCCGGGGAGGCCAAACCTCAACATGAGATTGGGAGAATTGTGATCAAAAGGACAAGGGAGATACCGGCAAAAAGCGTATCTGTGGCAAAACATTTGGTGAATTCTGGGCCGATAATTAGCACGGATACGTCAGTTAGCCCGTTATTACCTTTAGGTGTTCCGCCGGCGCCAATTTCGCGGATTAGTTTGGTAATGGCGCAACCTGCCGAAAACGGCATCAATTTCAAGGATCCGGGACAGCTTAATAGAAGGAAGTTCAAGGAGGCTAGCTATAGGGAGAGCATGGTTGCTGGAGTTTATTCGGTTGAAAGTATGCTTATCTAGAGGCTTGGCGGAAAGGTTTGATGAAATCTGGTAATTTCCCCTTTTGAGTTTGTTTATGGGAGTGGTGATTGATCTGTACATTAAGATTTATATTGCTCGGTATGATACTTTATAGATCATTGACTCTGGGTAAACCTCATATGAGTCACATGTATGACTTTTTTGATAAAAAATGCTCCTGCGATGGTTACTTAGTTTGGAACCTTTAAGTCAACCTGATTGTAGGATGAAGGTTTATATGGATATGAGTGTTATTATATATAAGGCTTGCAAGTCGGATTAGCCTTATTATGTGTTTTAGTATACAGAGGCATATCAGCCTAAAGTTTACTATGGTATATGCTTACTGGACTTATAAACCTTAAGTAAGCTGCTTTACTAAATATGAGATACTTGCTCAAGTGTGATTATAGGTATGGCATGTTTCTCCTACCTACTACTATTACTCCTTCACTATGGTTGGATTGGACTATTAACATAGCCACCTCCACACACTTCCGTTGGTCTGAATACTATCCTGTTTACACACACTAATACTAGTAACTTGAAGATTAATCTCATTGTTTATCTCAGCCATGCTAGTAAGATATATATCCTAGCTGTCATCATAATACTGGAAAATTTCACTTGCTAATGGTAATAGACTCATGATAGACATACTCAATGAGCAAGGTTATTATTACTACTACAAGATATATATACTATGGATGTATAAGCTTATTTAGAACAGTAGGTTTACAGAAAACAGGTCTAGCCTTATGATACAGCCTTACTGAAGAAATAATCTGCTGAAGAATTTTAAGTTCATATAAAGCTTGTAAAATAGGCTTACTCAAAAGTTTATTGATTTCCCGTAAAGTATCCATCCATCCTGGCTCAATACCAAGTACCAGTAGTTCTTACTATGAATATATGTATTTTAATGGACCTTGAAATTATTGTTTGAATAAGTAGGTATTGGATGTAGTTTTTGCCAATCAATCAATCAATCAATCAATCAATCACATTGACTGTTTAATATTGGGCAGTTTCTCTTAATCGGTCTATCTTTGCAATCTTTATAATACCACTGGCTAGTCATTATGATACCATCTGCCATATGGACATCCTGCCTGCCACAATACTGAAGTATCCGGGAGTGATTGATTGATAGGGATGAGTGTATATGCGGCCCGGGAGTATGGTAGTTTTCTTTGGGGTCCATTGTCCGCACTATCATACTCCGCCGCTCGCTCGCACACCTATCAACGAGGCAATGAACGGACAAAGGCGGTTGGGAGGGATGTTTGCGCTATCTAGGACCCCACAGGGAATGGCGTCGATGGACCACATGCGGAGATGAAAGAAATACTCATATCAAGGATCTTGACATCCACGAACGACAAGAGCGGAAATCGGACTGGATGATGGAAGCTCAAGGGGGCTGGGCAGAGGCGAGGGATAGATAAACTCTGATCAGGGTAATTTTATAGTAAAAAGTATAGTACAGAGCAAGATTGGGAGATAATACAAGGCCCGCCAGCTAAGGGACTCCCCACGGATAAAAAAAAAAAGGAATCCCCAGAAAGGACGGGAAGCAGGGGGTTATAACGGGAAGCCGCCAATAAATACAGTATGATACTAGGAGTCTTAAGTCTATCTATAAATACAATTGAAAAAGAGCACCCCACTCCTGCCCCCTCTGCCTTCTTCTACCTACATTTTAATCCCGAAAAACCTCCCCGCAACCTCATTTGAGCACTGAAGAATGCTATCCATCTTATGCAAATAATCATCCTTCGTCCCATTCTCCTTTTTCAACGCCTTATTGACAATCGTAGCGACCTCCTGCGCGACAATCGGCAGCATCCCAGAGTGTCCAGCAACTAACTTCTCCTGCTTCAACTTCGGGCGCGTGGTCTTCGCAAGATGTGGATAAATGCTCTTCGGGATGATAAACGGACTCTTACTCCCCAGCATCATCCTTTCCAGCGGGATCTCCCCCTCTCCAATCATCTCTGCGACGTGCTGTGCTCCGCTATACGTTATCGCACCTGTGATGCCCATTGTGCTGTTCGGCCAGCGCTCTAACACCTTCATTCCAAACTCCCGCGAGCCTGTGAACGACTGTATGTGCAGTTTGTGATCACCGGGCACGTGGTCATGTAGGATTGAGAATGTGTCGCGCTCGGCGTCGCGGGTGTAGATCAGGATGGGTTTCCGGGCGAAGACCGCGGCGGTGAGTTGGCGGATGAAGACTAGTCGCTGAGTGGGCCAGGTGGCCGAGTCCGTGCGAAAGTAGTCTAGCCCACACTCGCCCAGGGCGACGCATCGCTCGTGGCCGAGGATTCTGAGGATTGCGTTGTGGATGTGGTCGTTGTAGGCTAGGGCGCTGTAAGGGTGGGCGCCGATGGTAAAGCTGCAGAGTATGTCAAATGGCTTCCGAGTCTGGAGGAGGTAGGGAAGTGCATACTAGTACTTAAATCCTGTTTGCCATGGTAGCCCCACCGTCGAAGAATACAATCCCAAATCTTCCATGTTCCCCAGGACATCTACCACCGCAGTACACTGCTCCGGAAAGAATCTGTTCACGAAGCTGTCAATTCTGTGACTCGGTATTGATCCATCATTGAATGCCTAAAAAACATCCTCCCCCGGGAGTCAAATTAGCGAACCTGCCCCCCTCCGAATGAAGAATAGGAAAGAAGAAGAAAAGGTTCATGGAGGGAAGATCTACAAACATCCTTCATCTGCTGAAGCGTAGAATGCAAATATGTATGGGTATCAATGTACTTAACCATCAGGTCCCCCCATTGGATCCTGTGCTCTGCCCGCGGTATTAATTTCCAGTCGACCTCGTTCGTTTTCTTGGGACCTTTGGGGTATTCTGATGGGGTGTATCTAATGACATTTAGGCCTCGCTTCGACGTAGGGGTGTGCGGATTCGGGGGGTTTTTGGAAAGGGATTTTCGTGGGATTGTGCGGGCGAGGTGGGTTAGTGGTGAGCGCACCATTATCGCAAGGGGGTGTGTATATCTTTTTGGAGGGGAATTGAGGAAATTCGTGGTGGTGGGATGAGGATTAAATTTGGGTTGTTTTCTTAAAAAAAAAAAAGAGAGAAAGAAAGGAGACCCCACTGTTAGCGTTGCCTGGCATCTTGGCCCTAGGGCGGGGGATCTGCTCTTAAATTGGGTTAGATACAAGACAAGGGGCAAGAGGTGAATCTTTCCAATATCAGAACTTCAAAAGTCACAGGCCCCTAAATTGGTATCAGCACCTGTCAAATTTTTACGTCGTCAGTTCACAGCATTTAAATTGGCTGCAAGCACGCTATCATATCAATTACGGTAGAGCGTGGATAGCCCTATGTGTAGTTAGGGGAAAAAAAATATAAATATAAGACTTGATTCTCGAATATCCTGCAGATTACGCCTTTACAGAAGACTTCTTTTTCTTGGCCGACTTCTTGGTCTTTGCTTTCTTCACCTTTTTGGCGATCTTCTTCTCCTCGACCTCAACCTCCTCAACGACCTCTCCCACTCCCTCGACCTCTTTGACAGCCTCGTTGGCGGTAGTAGTGATAGTCTTGTCAACCTCCACCGTAGTCTCTACCACCTTAACCCCCTCCACCGGCGGTGCCTCACCGGCCTCCGCCGCATCCCCTATTGGCGCATCCTCAATAACCGGCGCCTTAACCATTGGAGCAACGAACTCATATTCAATTCCTTTACTCTTTAATTTCTTATTAATCCTCCCCCGCTTCGCATTCTCGGCTTTTTCCTTTCTCTCCCACTCCTCCCTCGTCCTCTTCTTCTCGAGCTCCGCCTTTTGCAACTTCGCGCCAGGCCTGGGTTTGAAGCGCTTGTTGGCGCCGACAAACAACTTCTCGACAACCTCGATGTCGTCTCTGGGTACGATCTTGCACTTGAGGATATGGCCGAAGAGGAGGTAGTTGTTCATCGTGTCCGCGACGATCTTGGCTACGTCGGCGTCCGCGAACTCAATGAAGGCATAGTGCTTGCTCTTACCAGTGCGCTTGTTGCGCGAGAGGCGGAGGCGGGTGATCTCGCCGAATTGGGAGAAATAGGAACGCATCTCGTGCTCGTAGAAGCCATGGGGGATGCGTCCAAGGTAGATGATGCCGGGGATTGACTGGGAGGGTGCGGGTTAGCTATGCGCTATGTAGAGGACGGAGAAGAGCATGATTGAGCAGAGGGATAGCAGATCAAAACCTGAACTTTAATAACCATGTAGGTGTCTTAAAGACTAATCGATTTGTTTTCGTCTCATCATATATGCCGTAGGGAAGAAAAAAAACTGGCCCCAGTTGAAATGATTGCGAAGGGAGCAAAATGAAACATAAGAACCACACCAACCTTCTCTCTCCCCGCCAAAGCCCCCAACTTCTTCCTAGTCTTCTTGTCCCCGGGAATCTTCGCTCCTTTAAATTTAACACCATCAACCCCCTTCCCATTATTCTTCTCCACCTCTCTCTCGTCCTCTCCCTCATCATCACTACTCTCGAATCCCCTGAGCAAAGTCGCCGTACGATCATCGGCCTCCTCCTCGACTTCAGAATCATCTGAATCGGGACCGCCGGAGACATCAAGTAAGATTGTCTCCTCTTCCTCGCCATCATCACCGACATCGCTCACGGCCTTAGCAGTAGTCACAGCCTTCTTCTTTTCAGGTTCAGGAGCAGACTCTTTAGCCTCAACCTCCTCCTTCTTCTTCCCCTTCTTAGAAGCAGCGCTCTTCTTTCCCTTCCCCTTTACATTCTCGTTCTTCTTGACTTTAGCGGCTTTCTTATCTTTCCCCTTATCATCTACAATTCCCGCCCAAGCTTCCTCATCGTCATCATCAGATGAAAGGAAGTCAACAGCTTTCATCCTCTTTAGAGAGGGTTTTATCCCAGGAGTAGTGGCGGCAATGGGCGCAGCCGTCTCAGGCTTCTTTTTTTCGTCCGCATCGACTTTTGCCCTCTTCGTGATTGAGGAGACGACGGGTTTTGCGGCTGATGGTAATTGTTAGTTACGACCTGATTAGAATGGGAAAGGGAGGAATTGATCAGTTACCCTTGCGCTTTTTTTGTTTGCTGTCGAAACCCATTTTCAAGTGGTGTTGAGGTATGGTTGCTTGCGGATGATGGGAAAGAGAGAAATAGCGTGTTATTTTTCCTTTTTACCTTTTTTTTCCAAGTTGTGTTGGGGGATGGTGGGGGTAACCCTACCGAAGATGAAACAGCCATGGTAGCTAAGCCTGATTGGGAGGTTGGCGTGCGAGTGATAATCTATGGCGAAGTCACTATTTTCACTATACAGGTGTTAGGAATTGTGTTTCTGCTCGCACCAAAAACCCGCACCACGAGTGACGCTATGTGACTGCATTCGCTCTCTCTCCCGCTCATAATCCTATCTTTGTGCTTTCCCCCTTTTTCTGTTTTTCTTCTTCTCTTCTTTGATCTTAACCGTCTTCCTTGAGATTAATCAATACCTGAATCTCAACTCTACGTTTGCTCATTCGATCTCTGCCTTCGTGATTACTCCCAACAACGGGTAAGGTATTTTTCTTCGATAACGAGAAGGGGATGTGCAATACAGGTATGTATGGGAAGAAGCGCTTCTGGTACTCTCAATCCCGTATCAAAGATTGAAGTCCGCCACTATTCGGGCCTCATGGTCGGTTGGTGAACACTTCCGATAACTGGCCATGCCTCTTCTGCGGCTAGTCTCCTACCCTATGGGAGAAAGGATATTCCATGAATGCCTTGGAACCCCCCTTAACTACCAAGAGGGGCCCTTGTGTGGCAGGTTCACCGGCACTATATGGTACAGTGGAGCTCACGAATTAACATTAGTACCTAACTTAGTGCTCCGGTTGATCTGAATTAGATGATAACCCCAAAACCCCTCCGCCCACACCAGAAATCGACAAGCACCTTTCTTGCGAGACATCCTCTCCATTACCTCTCTCCTTTGATAACACATGGAAGAGTTACCAACCCCTTAGCCGATACAACCCACACAATTGCCCTTCTTGACAAAGTCAAGTTCGCAGGGGACGTAAGCACTTCAAGCTTGATTCCACTTTAGATATTTAACGGCGTGGCGGGCCATAGAACGGAACACCGACTGCTATTATATAATCTTGGCCAGATCCGAACGTCCCCCCCTGATCTCCAAACCTGCATATGGCACACTATGCCATGGAATTCATCACACAGTTGAACAACAATGTTGCTTCCTCATCACCGCATAACGAGATACCGTTCAATAAACCCTCTTAAAACACAGATATAAAATAAAATAACAATAAATAAAAACAACTACTTCTCGGAGTTGGAATGCCCCCTCACATGTGCTGAAGGCTCACTATGGGCCTCATCCTTCCTATCCTCACATATGGAGCTGACCTCCTCACACCAACACTAGCCACGACGGATAAGATGTCGGTCCTGTAGAATAAAGTTATGAGATGGGTCACAAACTGCTTCAGTTTGACCCCCACAACCATCCTGGCCATTGAGGCCTGCCTCTCTGTTAGGCGGACGCCAAACCCAAGTATATAACCGAGGGACGTAGGCCAAAATCTTTGTTCGGAGAATCTGTCGAGGAAGGCTCGTCTCGATAAAATAAAAGTAAGATAAAGCTTTATGAGGTAAACAATTTTATGTTGATAAGAACTCTTCTCCATTGCTTGATGATGTTTGTAAAGCTCGCGAGGCACTTCGATATTTATATCCCGCGTCTGAGTGTTCGCGGACTACTTCTAACTACTATGCCTGCGAAGTACTACTCTGGTTTTTATACGCAAACGTCCAGAATCTTATAAGTGCGAACACCGTTTGACCCTGAAACTTATCACGCCCTTTTGCTGACTCGGAATAGTATTCCTCCGTTGAGATGACTGCGCCATTTGTTATACCAAACAGCCGTCTCCAACTTAGATGCCCGCATAGACTTTTATATGACTTTTTAGTCTTGTTGACTATCGTCCAATTGTCTCTTCGGTCATGAAGGGATCAGGTTCATGCCGGGCCACCGAGTGCCAATCGCAAGTCCAAGCCCGACGCGTCAGCGTCTTAAGGGTCTCCAGCTTATCTAGGTCTTCCACTCCGGGCATGCTTCCCCTTGGTCCGCCGGCCTCCGTAGAGGGGTCCTATTACTAGGACCAACCAACCTACAGCTGATCTCAGAAGGGTATGGGTAGATTTGGTATCCCCCTAATAGCTTTTACTATTGGGATATCCTCCTAGAGTATTTCTCCGAAAATGTCCTGTCACCTTCGGCCCATAGTTAGGAAGCCTAACTTTGAAGCCTACTATCTCAATGCGCCTGGGACGGATCTCCTCCGTTCCACTTCCCAGATGTCGCCAAAGGTCCCCTCTCATATATCCTGCGAACAGCAGGCGGTCGGACGGACGGCGGCGATGTATATGGTATTATGAAGTGGGCTTCATTGATGTGACATTTTAGTTATGGGACGCAACTCTCGAAATCTCGCTAATGACGTGCGGGCCCCATAAGGGGGCCAGAGGGGGGTGTTGGCACTCTGGTGAATTGAGGGTCTGTGCGCAGTTACCCTACCGTGGGTCTGTGCACATGTCTCAGATTTCCGTATGCCTAACATGAGCTCCCTCCTTCCAGGCTTCGCTTCGAATGCCTTTATAACCTATTTTATAATTTCTTCTAATTACATTTTAAGACTCAGTGTGGTCAGGGTAAAAAACCTTCCGCGTTTACTTGGCCACGGTAGGAAAACCTTTTCCTCACTATCTTACTTCTGCCCTCCCTGGCATGTCCGGATTTTCATTATGAAAATTCTCCGCGACTTCCTCCGCATTTTCCATACCGGTGGCAGGCTTCCATGTGTTCTCATCTTCCGAACACCGTTGCCACTTAACGAAGTACCACAGTTCCCGCTTCTCTTGATAGCGGCCGCGTACTCGTTTCCTGTAAGAACGAATTTCGCTTCTTACGATTTTTTCAACCTCCCATTGCAGATCGCTGTCTATATCATCCGGCTCTCTCGGGGGTTGTTGGCGATTGTCATGAACTGACTTGCGGTAGGGTTCCAATAGTGCGACATGGAAAACGTGATGAATGTTCCATCGATCGGATATGTTGAGCTTGAATGCTCTGGATCCGCGGTTTTCCATAATTTGGAAGGGGCCGTACAGCTTTGGACTTGGCTTCTTGGATTTCCGTCGGGTGCAAATGTTTTTGGCGTTTAACATTACTTTGTCCCCGATCTTGAAGTCTGGCTGTTGTCGAGCTTTGCGGTCATAATATCTCGACATCCCTTCTCGTGTCTTTTCTAGTAACCCTCTTGCTTGTTCATGTATCGTCTTAATCCAGTTTGCATAAAGTGTTGCTCCTGGATTTTGAGCTTCGGGCTCCTTCATCCACTCTGTCTGGGGATGGAATCTGTAGTTCGCGTAGAATAGTGACATCCCGTGAGCGTTGGTTGCGGAGTTGTTATAGGCATGTTCGGCTAGCGGTAGTAGCTGATACCAGTCATCCTGATCGTAATTGAAAAAACTTCGGAGGTAACCTTCCAGCACTTGGTTGGTACGTTCGGTTTGCCTGTCAGTCTGAGGGTGATATGCCGTCGACATTCTTCGCTTTATTTCCAGCGCCTTGCAAAGGGATTCCCAAAATTCTCCTGCAAACTTTGAGTCCATGTCCGAGACTATTTCGGTTGGTAGGCCGTGCAGCCTCCATACTTCTTTCATGAATGCATTTGCGACATCCTTGGCCGTAACCAAGGTCTGAAGTCCGATGAAATGTGCCATCTTCGTGAATCGATCGACCACTACCATTATCTGAATGCATCCTTGTGACTCGGGTAGTTGGGTAATGAAGTCCACTGAGATGGATGTCCATGCCGCGTAGGGTATTTGCAATGGTTGCAGTAATCCGTACTTAGCGTGTCTAGGCGATTTGTTATGTTGGCATTCATCGCAGGATTGTACGTAGTCGTTGACCCATGCCGCAAGTCCTTTCCAGTAGAAGTCTTTCATGATTATTTCCAAAGTTTTTTCTTGACCGAAATGTCCTGCAACTTTTGCATCGTGACATCCTTCCGCAATCTTGGTATATAGAGCCTGACTATTTGGTACAAATAGTCGTTGCTTATAATATAGTAGATCGTCGGTTAAGGTCCAGTCTTTGGGAAAATCCCTTCCTTCGTCTCGTAACCTAATAAGTTCTTCCCTCCATTGCCTCCACGCTGTGTCTGTCCCGATAGCTGCCTGTATCTCGCTTAGGAATTCAGGATTGAATTACTTCATACCTTTTTGCAGGATAATAGCATTTGACATTAGAACTTTTTCGGGTACTTCAGAAATATCGTACCAATGTTCATTGTCTTTAGCCGATGCCTGTAGGTAGCTGATGCTAGGTTCCTGTTCCTTGACGACCAATGATCTTGTCGCTATATCGGTACTTCCGAATCTAGCGGTTCCTCGCTTCATCTCTTCCAAGTCATCAACTTCCATCATGTCCGAGGTGTTGACCTTTTCTACCACTAACTGGGCTATGCGATCGCCCATTCTTATTTAGCAGTCCATATTTTTATGGTTGAAAAGTACGACTTTGAGTTCGCCGGTGTAATCAGCATCGATTACTCCTGCGCCGGTAGAGATTCCGCTTCGGACCGCTAATCCACTTCTTGGGGCTACTCTTCCATATGTTCCTTTGGGTAGCCCCACGGCTATACCCGTCCTTATTAGTGCTTGTCCGTATTTCGGGACAATATCATCTTCTATGGCATATAGGTCATGTCGTGCCGCCATTCCTGAGCCCTTTGTTGGCAAGTATGCCCTTTTGCTCAATCTCTTGACCCTGATAACGGGTTCCTTTCCACCTCTTCGAGGTTCCAAATCCAAATCCTTATCCCCATCTCAGTCTTCTCCTTCAACGCCTACCCTCGCTACTAGCGATAGCGAGAAATTTTCTTCTTTTAAAATTTTCTGTTCGCGATGCGTAGCTCCCTCCTCAGGACAGTACTCCGGCCATCGGCTTAATGTGTCAGGCTTTCCGCCCTTCGTGCCTGGTCGGTATACAATACGGAAATTGTATTCTACCAACTTCTGAGCCCATCGAATTTGACGGCCACTCCAGACTTTTGAGGTGAGGAAGTATTGTAGGTTCTGATGGTCGGTAAAGACTGTAAGCGGTTTTTCTGTTCCGATCAAGTAGTGTTTCCATTCCTTAAAGGCTTCATGGATTGCGAGAAGTTCTTTATCATGAATCTCATAATTGTGCTGCGCCAAGTTTAACTTTCTTGAATGGAAAGCTACTGGATGTAATCTTTTCTCAAAGTACTGAGAAAGGACGCAGCCGAGTGCAAAATCGCTGGCTTCTTTCTTTACCACTGTTTCTCTTTCTGGGAAAAAGTGTTGGAGTATGGGGGCTGTGGTGAATCGGTGCTTTAGTTCTTCAAAAGCAGTGTTCTGTTCAATTCCCCATTTAAAATTCTTAGGATTTCCTTGCAATGTCTCGGTTATTGGCTTGCAAATAGCCGAGAAGTTTTTTATAACTCGTCAGTAGAAGTTAGCAAAACCCATAAAGACTTGTGCTTCTCTAACCGACTTAGGCGCTTTCCAAACCATTATGGATTCCACCTTTCGGGTGCTCATAGACACCCCATCGACCGCCACCATATAGCCTAGGAATTCTACCTCCGTGGTATCGAAGGTCGATTTCTTTAGCGATACCACTAATTGAAAGTCTAATAGACTTTGTAAAACTTTCTTAACAGCTTCGATGTGCTCCTTTTCATCCTTTGAGTAGATGAGAATATCATCAAGGTAACACACAACTCCGACGTCCAGGTATTCATGTAGAACTTGGTTCATCATATCTTGGAAGGTTGCCGGAGCATTAACCAATCCAAAAGGCATAACCTTATATTCGTAGTGTCCGTATCTCGTACAGAACGTTGTTTTCCATTCATCTCCTTCTTTTATCCTAATCAGGTGGTAGCCGTCCTTAAGGTCTAACTTGGTGAAGATCTTTGCGCTGGCTACTCTATCTCTGAGTTTAGACATTAGTGGAAGTGGATGTTTGTTGAGGATAGTAATCTTATTTAAATTTCGATAATCCACAACTAGGCGTAGTCTACCATCTGGTTTAGGTATGAATAATATAGGTACGCCTGCTGGCGATTGGCTCCGCGTGATTTTTCCTTGTTTGATCATTGTTTCCAAGTATTCTCGTAAGGCTTTAAGCTGTTTTTCGGACAGTGGATATATCGGTCCCCAGGGGGGAGTCGAACCTGGGATCAGTTTGATTTCATGATTGAATGTCCGTCTTGGAGCTAATTTTTCTGCCGTCTGGGCTTCAAACAAATGTTTGTAATTCCAGTATTCTTTCGGTAAGGCCGCGAGTTCCACCGTATTCTCGATGGCTCCGATTCTTCCGATGCGGTAGCCATTAGGATCCCACGCGACGGATTCGTCATATTCGAACATATCCGCTATTCCTTCATCTTCTTCCACACAGTTTTCGCAACATTTTGCGGAGAAGGTCCAATTTTCTGCATCTTCTATGTGAGACACTGAGTGTTCACGATGCCACCAACCAAAAGGAATTATCATTCCGTAATGACCTGCTTTAGCCACTTCACACGACACTTCAGAGATGTGTCGGTTTTTTCCTATTTACAATTCTCTTGGGAGTGTGTAACACTTCCCTGCAGAAGTGGCCGACGATCCGTCAAAGCCTAAGATATCAACTGCATTATCGCGTTCTACTGAGGGAACGCGAAGGTCTTCAACTATGTCCTTATTTATAAGGAACACGTTGGATCCCGAATCTAATAAGACTATGATTTTGTATCGCTTATCGTGTATATAGAGGTAAGCAATCTCCTCCGGACAGTTGTATCGTTTTGGTTTTGGAGCGTCTAGTTCGACGCGCTTGGCGCAGATAAGACTTTCTTGGTTCTTTCCTTTAGGCATCATTGGTATTGGGTATAGGTAACAAAATGTTTGTTACTATGCCCGCGTAGTTTCGACCATTGAGGTCTCCTCAGACAAACTAGTAACTCATTAGCTCTAACAATCTGGGTCTACATACCTAAGCGGCGTTTCAACGATACGCTATTATGCACGACCAGATTTCAGGCTGGATGCCTTCTCCCGACACACCAAACCTAGGCTCATAGCAGATTTTCGGGCGGTTATTAACCATTTTACTCCCCTGGTGTGGGGTTCCCGCTTTCACCGAGACCTTTCCCTTAGGATTTCGGTTATCTGTCGAGCTCCCTCAGAGGGGCCTTGCGCACCAAAGCGGTACATCCCTATCCCACACTCTGGCCAGAAGGCAAGATAGTACATACATATAATACAACTCAGACTCGTGTGGTAGGTGGAACGGCCCGTGTTGGTTGTCCTCCTGTCGTGTATTGTTATCAGGTAGATCTTGCATTGCTATGTCCCAACTTCTTCGGTATAGTAACTTGCTTGCACACGGGTAGCAGGCGACCACCAGGTGACTCGAGGAACTTCGTACTGTTGGCTCCCGGNTATGTCCCAACTTCTTCGGTATAGTAACTTGCTTGCACACGGGTAGCAGGCGACCACCAGGTGACTCGAGGAACTTCGTACTGTTGGCTCCCGGGCTATGTAGGCAAGTCAACTATCCTCTCTTTCGATCAAGACTCTCCATATATTGATTCTTGTTTTCGCGCTCGTAAGTCCCTCGTGGGGTCCCTTCACTTAGAGCCTACTTGCGTTGATCCTGAAAGCAGAGACTTGCTTCGCGCCGCTTTGATCATTTTGAGTTTCGACTCCCGTAGTTGCACACGGACTACCCGATCCCCGTCGTGGTCGGTACCCAATACACTCCAGCCAAAGGGTGTTCCCATTTCGATTCCAGTTCCCATAGGACACTGAATACCCAATCGCCGTCGTCGTTGGTGCCAATGAACTGACCTAGGTCAGTTCTTCGTCGTCTGCCAGTTCCTAGATTTTATTCACTCGGGCTGGGTGCTGAACAGCTTCGACTTTGCCAGATAATTTAGGCTTTACAATAGCCGATCTTGCTCGTCTAATTCCCATTTTTATCGGTCTTGAGCAGACCATTACCGCCGATATATGGGCGTCTCCCCAACACGTCTGGTAGGTGTGGTTTTTCTTTCCACAACGTGTGCAATCTCCTTCTTTCCTCCGTGTATCTATCACACTCTACGGGATACTGGTGTGTGCCTGGGCGAAGTTTGTGTGGGTGGTCTTTGTCACACCTCCCAACCTTTTCCTGGGCTTCTCCGGTTCATCGTCCCTTTTCCGTTTTCGAGGTGGGGCTCCACCTCCCTTGACATAAGGTTTAGTATCCCTTTGTCGCTTTGATTTAGGGTCACATCGGTCTTCTCTTGTGACCTCTTGGATTATTTTGGGCTTCGACGGTTGGTCTCGCCCAATCCTTTTTCTGGCTAGCAGTGCTTCTTCTGACCGCCCGCATAGCCTTTGTGCCTCCTCCCATTCTGGATCTGTCGTATATTGCAGGGCCAACAATCTGCAGACAATTTGTTCCGGAAGTTTGTCTTCGACTACTTCTCTCCAGGATTCCCCGGTCATGCGTACACGAATGTTATGGTTGTGCATGAGTGTCAGATAGCGTTCAATACTACCATCGTACGTGACTAGTTCCATTGCTCGAAGAGCTAGTCTTTCGGCTTCTACCGGGGTGAATCGCTTGATCATGTCATGTTCAAAGCGGGTCCATGTCGCCAACTCCCGCTGCTGGGTTTCCCCTTGAAGTCCGTCCAAAGCCTTCCAGTACCATATGGTATAGGGAAGGACTATGTCTCGTTTCGTACGACTGAGCGCATATATCACACGTTCCCGGGCGTCCTCCCAGATACGTGGGTTTCGTTCGAAATAGTCTGTGCATTGCAAAATCCACACATATATATCTTGTGCGGGTCTGTCCTCAAAGAAGGGGGGTGGCTCTGATGGTCGCTTAATGTTTAGCGCCATCGCATTGGCAAGTGTCTCTGCCATACCAGGCTGTCCTGGTATATGTCCTTGCCCGTGTCGGCTAGGACTTCCTCTCCGTCTTCCTCTCTCGTCGTCATCATCGTCATTGTCACTAGGATCCCCTGGGTTACCTCCTTGGGCACCTGAGGGGGATGCATCAGCGGCTTCTCTGCCTTTTCCCTTTTCCCTGCGTGTAGGTGGAGTGTAATACTCTCTGTCGTCCATCTCTTGGACTGCGGGTAGGGGTGCGGGTCTCGCAGCTTCGGGACTTGGTGCGGTGGCCAACACTCTGTTTATTGACTGCGTCAATACTTCTAGAGTGTCGTTGGTCTTATTATTTTACCGCTGCTGTTGGTCCTGATATCGGCGAATTTCCGCCTGGCGGGTAGTCTGATCTAGATGTATTTGTCCTAGGGTACGGTTGACCTCCCTTTCACGCGTAGTACATTGGGCGTGGAATTCTGTGAATTCCGCCCGTAGACTGAGGACCATTTGTTCCAAAGTCTGATCTCGGGCTAATGCCGCTTGTGTCTCTTGCTCGAGAGTTCCATGTAACCTCGTGGTTACCTCTTCATGTTCCTGTTAACGCCTTTCTTGTGCGTCAATCTTCTTTGCGACTTCTCGCAACATTTCCTCTTGTATCCCCTTGACTTCGCTTTCCACGCCTGCCAGTTGCATCAACAAGATTGCAATAGCGTTATCATGGACATCTTGCCCATCAGCGATTTGCTGTTGAACCTTAATTAATTTTAAGGTATTATCTTGAGTCGCTCTCTTCAAATGTTTGAAGGCAATATTGGCTTGGTCGAGCGAGGTATCTATGTCCTGCCTTATTCGACCCAAGGTTATCCCAAGATGAGCAGACAGCTTAGCCAAGTTCGCAGCATGGTCTCCTCCGGGTTTGGGCGTGGAGGCCCGTGATATCCTATGAGTGCTTGCGACACTTGAGGATCGATGGGGAGGTATATTCCCTCTCCAAAATGAGGGTTCCTGAGATGTTGATGGAGCGTGACTCCATATAGCTGAATCATCGGTTTTCTCCATCGTATCTGGGCGGGTGTCCATTGGTTCTCCCGCCGTTATTCTCTTTCGCGGATCCTGAGGTATCTCCGCCATTGTGATACTTTCCAGATAGGCTAGCTGCTCTAGTAGCCCTGGATGAGTGATTACTGGTACTTTGTACCAGAGTTCTCGATATCCTTGAAAGGTTTTAAGGAATCGTATGTAAGGTATCCAACGTTTGAGACACTCTAGGGGTGTAGGTATAAAAGGGTTCGGTTGGTCCGACTCTGGACTTAAGACCTGAATCTCCTTTTTCTCGAGGTTTAGGATGTACTTATAGTACATATAAGTGTGTATTAGGCCCAGGCCGAGGGGATGTCTGGCCCCCGGATGACTGTGCCTGGGTTTTCTTTTTCCTTCTCTTTTGTCTTAAAAGAGCACTGGGTGCTCCAGTCGACAAAGTTTTCCAACACGGTTGAATTCCACTCAAATTCCGAACCGTGCCAGGTACGATATATGCTATTGAATTGATCCCTTGTTGGGATCCCAAAAGGTACAGTGAACCACGAGGGTTCCTGCGTATATTCTTCTTCGATCTCGAACAACTCAGTTTCAAATATTTCTTCGAAGGAATGAATATAGATTGGACAGTGAGGTGCTTCGAAAATGTAATCGAAGTCTGAGGTGAGGGTGGAGTTTGAAGTGAACTCGTAGTTCATATAGTGAGCCTTGGTAACAGGGAAACTATCAATATACTGTTAGGCGGACGCCAAACCCAAGTATATAACCGAGGGACGTAGGCCAAAATCTTTGTTCGGAGAATCTGTCGAGGAAGGCTCGTCTCGATAAAATAAAAGTAAGATAAAGCTTTATGAGGTAAACAATTTTATGTTGATAAGAACTCTTCTCCATTGCTTGATGATGTTTGTAAAGCTCGCTAGGCACTTCGATATTTATATCCCGCGTCTGAGTGTTCGCGGACTACTTCTAACTACTATGCCTCCGAAGTACTACTCTGGTTTTTATACGCAAATGTCCAGAATCTTATAAGTGCGAACACCGTTTGATCCTGAAACTTATCACACCCTTTTGCTGACTCAGAATAGTATTCCTCCGTTGAGATGACTGCGCCATTTGTTATACCAAACAGCCGTCTCCAACTTAGATGCCCGCATAGACTTTTATATGACTTTTTAGTCTTGTTGACTATCGTCCAATTGTCTCTTCGGTCATGAAGGGATCAGGTTCATGCCGGGCCACCTAGTGCCAATCGCAAGTCCGAGCCCGACGCGTCAGCGTCTTAAGGGTCTCCGGCTTATCTAGGTCTTCCTCTCTGAGCATGCTTCCCCTTGGTCTGCCGGCCTCTGTAGAGGGGTCCTATTACTAGGACCAACCAACCTACAGCTGATCTCAGAAGGGTATGGGTGGATTTGGTATCCCCCTAATAGCTTTTACTATTGGGATATCCTCCTAGAGTATTTCTCCGAAAACGTCCTGTCACTTTCGGCCCATAGTTAGGAAGCCTAACTTTGAAGCCTACTATCTCAATGCGCCTCTCACGGATTCCCTCCGTTCCACTTCCCTGATGTCGCCAAAGGTCCCCTCTCGTATATCCTGCAAACAGCATGCGGTCGAACGGATGGCGGCGACATATATGGTGTTATGAAGTGGGCTTCATTGACGTGACATTTTAGTTATGGGACGCAACTCTCGAAATCTCGCTAATGACGTGCGGGCCCCATAAGGGGGCCAGAGGGGGGTGTTGGCACTCTGGTGAATTGAGGGTCTGTGCGCAGTTACCCTACCGTAGGTCTGTGCACATGTCTCGGATTTCCATATGCCTAACACTCTCTCCCCTGGATCTACTGATCCCCCACCGCAGAAGGCTGGCGGCACTTCGTTTGGCCTGCTCCTCCTCTGCCTACAACCCGGCATCGGCCAGGCTCCCCCCAGACTTCACCTCCTACATCTCCCACCTAGACAAGTCCATACATAGGAAGCTGCTCAAGGGGAGAGTGCAGAACTACATCCCTCTGGGCTGGCGCCAATACAAAGCTGAGCAACCTATGAGAAGATACTTACCTATTGACTCACTGGCGCACCTCCTGCTGCCTGCCATGGAACAAATCACAACATTTCTACCCACCTACCTGGCCCTGCAGCCAGGACTGTCTCTACTACCTCCCACCCCGTCAAGCTATAAGTTGCTTAAGGCCTCACTTAGGAAAAGACTCCTCGCAGACTGGATACACCAGGCCCCACCCCCTTGCTATTACCCATACAGAGCCACACTGAAGCCCAACGCTTTCATGGTGCTAGACTGCTTTACAGCAGGGCGGATACACCAAGGAAGGGCTGGGAAGAGTTACCTGACCGCTCACCACTCCTGGGACGACCCTCAGTCCTCCCCACTATGCACCTTCTGTGAGGAGGATGATGAGATGTTCACCCACGCGATCCTTCAATGCTCGGCTAAGGCTGACAAGAGGTCACTCTATCTCCATGGAGTTTCCGACATCAGCCAGAGCTCACCTGTTTGGTCCTCACTTCCTGCCATCATCAGCCTCGCCAACTACATCCGCACCATGGATACCAGATTTCCCCTACCCATGCCGCCGATTAGGCCGCTCTCACCTCTCCAGGATGAACTGCCTCCCTCCGCTGCTCTACTCTGAGTTCTATGTGCTTCTGATGAATTTTCTTGGCGATTTTGTGATGAGAATTTGTTGATTTCCTTACTGGTTTGAGTGGTCACCGTTTGAGGTGCTTGCGACGGATTTGTCATTTTGGAGATTTGCACCGATGATTTCTTTTATTTGTTTGTTTGGAATTAAGGTTTTCTTTTTGCCATAGCTTACACTGCATGCATGTTCTTGTACCTAACAAGCAATATATGNAAAAAAACAACTACTTCTTGAGCATGCTAAGTAAGCCAAAAATGAACAACTAATCAGATAAAAAGAAATATAGAGAGTGCATTTTCAAGAAGTGACACATTCACTTCAACAACCGCCCAAATTGCTGCTTACATCCCCCCCCCCCAAGCGCCTCCAACCTCCGAACCCGTAGCATCATCCGACACCCCCCGCAGCACCCTCACAAAAAAAAATCAGTGCCCCGTTTATTTCTCCTACTACCATACTTCTACCCAGAGATCGGCCACAACTTCATTCATTCCACACACACCTTATACCAATCTTTCCTTTATCTCTTATAATCTCTGCAAGCCGACTTTGCCTCCTCACCCCTCTTCATTCTATCCGTTAGGTCTCTCCATCTCCATCTCCATCTAGTTGCGATACGAGGATAAAATATAATGGGCCCTCCACTACTTTTCCACCTCTAGTTATGATATCTTATCTATCCACCTGGCTACTATTTTAGTTACCTCCAGTGCATGCTTTTTTTGTGACTTAAATTACCATATGAGTGCTGATATGCGAAAACTAGGCCAATCCACAAATGCAACAAATCTTCTTCAATACATATCATACTTCTTGAATATAAAGAGCATCACCTAAAGAGGTGAAAAAAAATATTTGTCAGCTTAATTGGAGTCTTTATGAGCTTTTATAATACAAAATAATATTTAATTATTGTGGTTGCTATATGGACTTCGAAGTGTTATAACTCAACACCAGGTTAAAGGTGTCAGCCCAGTTTTTGCATATCATCACCCATATCATACCGGTCCTTGAATTGCTTAGCTTAGCCAGCAGGGGAAAGGAAGGAATGGGAATCGGGAACTCTCACTCTGATTCTTTCTGCCTTTAGGAGGGGTGGGGGGGGGAAGGTTATTCTTCTTGCACCTTTTTTTTTTTTTTTGGGTTGTTTTTTTTCCTCTTATACTTTTGATTCAATGCGTTTGGCTTGGCTCGATCGTGATATTGTGAATTCCAAAACACAGAAACCTTATTTTCCCCAGAACGGAGCGAAACATCGGAGACGGGACAGGGCAGGGTGGAGGTGGAGTTGGTGTGGGGGGCGGATGGCAATTGTGAAGTCGGTACGATATCATACGATAATATGATTATGGTAAGATCCCTCGTTGAAGCAGGGAGAGCAGCGTCATGTGATGTCACTCGAACGGCCAGTTATTTAGTCTAGGAAATACGTGGATAATCATGCACAATTAGAGCAACGCCAGAGTTGAAAACATTTTCCCTCCATATTTTTCTTCCTTCTTTTCCTTCCTTTTTTATACAGTACGTTTCATCCCGATCTTCTCGCGTTCCACTCTTCCACCGTGTGCACTGTATCATACATACTCTTGCCTATTTTTTCACCCTCACTTCCTGAAACCTTCATTCCAATCATTGCCGATCCTCCCGATATTCCCGACATTCGGGACTTCTTCTACCACAATACCTTGGCTGGGTGGATGGGTTTGCCATTTTGTAGGATGGGTGGTGGTAAGGTGGGTTAGTGGGTAGGTTGGTAGTGTGGAACAAGTATCATAGATGGCCTAAGGGTATGATATGTTCCGGCCGGTTGCGTTGACAGCTTTCGTGGCGCGGCCAGTAGGCCTCTGTCCTGGATTTACAGACTCCTCTGCACCGTACTGTACCATAGCAAATCATAAAGGGAGAGTGCGCCCTTTAATACCTTGCCGGAGTAGTCTCTCACAGCAGAGGGGTGTAGAGTAGGTATTAACATGGGCGTTTATTTGATAGAAACTTGAATAAGATCTGAGGAAATTAGTTGTAAAGAAACGCTTCGTCCACGAGCGCCGGTCGGGACACTCGTACTCGAATATCTCATCACGTTTACCCCGAGCGTTGGTACAGCAATCCCGTCCCACCTCTGTTCCAAGCACGTGCGCTCAGCGCACTGATATTACTTCCACCAAGACTGCCGGCAGTGAAATTAAAATATCACCTGCGGCCCCCTTCGACGCGCAACTCCCGTCAATACCTCTAACTCATCTTCTAAAAGCTCAATACGACTTTCCAGGCCGCAGCAAGGCTAGCGGTTGTCTTCCCCCATTCGCATTTCCTCGTCCCTACGTTTCGGCACATATTGAAATCCCACCCTTCAGAACCGTGTAACTACACCTTCGGAATGTCCCTAGGCGTAGGACCACTCACCGTCGGTGTAGCTAACTGATCGGGCACGTTTGTCGCCTTGGAGCTGAAAGGAATCATCTCCCGACAGCGTTTGCGGATTGATTGTTTGCAGGGAGATTGAATCATATGAGAATACATTCCTAGCGATAAGGATACCGGGACGATAAGATGGCATGTAGCGTATGTCTTCTCTTTCTAAAACTCTTGGTTAGAGTGGTAAAGAGTATCGCATTATCATAAGATCCTTACAAATGGCTTCTGAATACTCCCCGGGCCTCCAAATAGATTACCGGACGTCAAATTCGGAGAAGCTTTCAGCACTCGCAAGAGCCTCTCCATCGCAAACCTATGAGATTCGAGGGTCGCGGGTTTGCAGGACAGCACCCGCAAAGGTGGTACGTTTAGAATCACCGCCAGAGAGGCATCTCGTAGTTTATGCACAGCCCCACCATCCTCCGATTCCTCAGTCTTGGGTCTAGGCTTACGGAAATTCTCCAGATGATGTCTTGCTCTGCGGAATGCTCCACGTGGATTTAGACGCCCCCCTCCGCTCGGAACCCCGATAAATGTTTGACTGGCTGCGGCCTCTTCCAGTTTGCTGCCACCCTCGCCGCCCTCGCCGCCCTGGACCCCGTCTCCTTCCCCCGGCTCTGGTATACCAACAAGCGGTGTTGACTTTGTGGATCTGGTGGGCGGTATGGAAAAACTTGCAGGAGATCCTGCTCTAGGGGCTCCCGCCTCCAGAGGCTTCGAATATGATACTTTCTTTTGCGTGCCGGTCTTCACTGTATACGCTTTAGTCTGCGTTCCGTCTGAAATCAAAACCCCTATCCCTCTCGCCTCCATATCATTGAACTGATATGCACTTATCGGAATACTCCGTTCCGAGAAAGCTGCTTCTGAGTGTACTCCAGACTCCGAACGAGCAACAGAAGCCTGACCATCTGGGGTCGTCGAACGTGACGGCGCAATGGTGGAGGAAATTTCCTTCCATCTTTGCAATGTAAAACTCTCATATGTAGCTACGGTTTGCATGCCGCGATCTTGGAGCCTCTCAACAACTTCATCGAGTGTTCCTTGAAGCCTTTCGAGTCTCGTGATTGAATAGCCGCTCCGAAGCCTGGCCCATTTTACCCTCAATCAGCACCTATTTAAAGTATAGAAACCTCTACTGCAAGATGCGTAACCCACTCAATTGCAAGTGCTAAAGCAACAAGCAAATTCGACTTGTTCGAACTCAAGTGTGCCCGCAAATTGGCAATGTCCTTCTCGATGCAATACCATTTAACTTGCTTCCAACCTTTCTTGAGAAACCCATCCTTCTCACAAACGGTATGTTGAGTTATCAATTGCCTGAGTTGTATGAATATATCCAGGATAGCTTCAGAACTATCTTCAATACCCTGGCTCACAATTTGCCCTTTCGCCTTCTTCCGGAAATTCTCCATAACTTGGCAGAGGTCCTCGATCTCACGGGTAAGAAGCTTCAATTCCTCTGGTGCCGACTTGACTCCCTCCGCTAATTCGCGGAGGGCCGAAAGTACCTTGACCCCAACTGCCACAGTTCCCGCAATGCCAGAAACTACAGATAGAGGGTCCATGATTTTCTGCAGGGTATTGAAGCGTTTGGAGAAGGGGATAAATGGGTTTTAACAGAGGGCCCGGCTTAACATAGTAGGGGGAATAACGGGCGGAGGGAGACGGCGAACGATACACTAAGAATCTAATTACAACACATCAAATTTGGTAAGGCTGTTCACTGTACCCCTCCCGTTCGTTGCCCCCCTACTATGTTAGACCGCGCTACCACCCATCTCCTGCCACTTGTCAGGGCCAGGAGTAATAGGCAAGGCTAGTGTTGTTCCTGTAGTGCCCAAATGATAAGGTTGCTGCTCCTGATGTGCGATTGGTGGTTGCCCAGAACCAAAAGATTCGATTGGGGTGTATGGATTTCTGACCAGCCATGCCAAACGCGTTCGCCTGCAGTCTACTCTTGATGTCCTGACGCTTGTGAACACGACTGCTATTGCATACCACCAAAATCTTGAGGCTCCGACCGATTTTTTTTTTTGCGCTTATGCAATAGCAGTCGTGTTCACAAACGTCAGGACATTACGAGCACACTTCTGCTGCAGGCTCTATATGTATGAGAGGAGACCGCGAATAATTTTAACGATACCCATACGCCGGCTGGATTGCTCTGGGTACCCAAATTCTCAAGTCGGGAACGTGCCCGAGTATGATACTGCACTTCTCGCTCGGGGATTGGCGAGTTACCGCCCGTGCGGAGCCTCATCCTCGAGGAAGCCTTCGCACAACTCGGGGTATGGTGCGGCAGAACAAGGCAACCATACAAACTCCGGACCTGCCAGCACACCACGTGCGCCTAGGGCCAACGGCACATATTTAGTGGTTCAATACTTCGTATGATATCTTCGATATCATAATATCATATCTTCTGACTCTATTAGGTCACGCGGTTAGCTTAAATGCGAAACATATCTTCACTAACCTCTTACATCCATGAGGCATGGACTGTACTGCACGGTACTCGGGTACAGTCCTCGAGACTGCACCTCGCGTGTGCCCACGACCGAATCGAAGATAACGGTACCAACAAACAATTTGTAACTCATCGCTGCCCAAGGACATCGTGATGGAAGATAGACGTTGTCCTCCTCCTCGGGAAGTGGGAATATTAACGCCCAGTAAGTGGGAAATAGCTGTGGGAGATTGGAGGTTTGGAACGAGATGGCCTCCGTAGCGTAGTTGGGGACACTTATATCATCGTGCAGGATCCCCCGCAGCTACTACCGCGAGCTGTACGGTAGTAATTGGACCTCGGGTTAGGGCGTTGGGGTTGCCTCTCCTAGTAAGGTCGATCGAATATTTCTTTTTATTTGCCTCAGCTGATGGCTGTGTTTTTCTCCCCCTAATCCAAAGGAGGAAATTCTGGACATCTTGCATGGGCACAAATTGCGAAAATTTGAGGGTCGTTGCAAACTTAGGTTGCACGCAAGCACCGGTAGCGTGAGGTCCGGTTACTCTCTAGTTTTTACGGTAAGTTTCGTGTTTGGAGTGCACGCATCCGCATCACCCAACGGGGTGTCCTCTCCTCATATACGGCCCCGAGAACCCTATATATTAAGCATCGGCATCACCGACTCACAATTCTGCGGCGTTTGAAGTCTCTCTATCACCAGCTCTGCGATTATGTCAGCCCCATACTTGTAGCCAGTCTCTAAGATCGGGTCAACTCCGCCCAGTTGGTGTAGCTGCAAGAGGTGAGAAACAAACCCTCCTTCAGCACTCTATCTACGATTTCATGGAGCTCAGGGCCCAAGCTCAAGACGTGTGAAGCGACCGATAGGAAGTTAATTGCGGTCGGTATGTACCAACAATGGGGGGAGGGGGAAGAAGGTAGAGTTTTGACCAAATTCCTCCATCAAGCGTACCCCAAGATAAAGAGAAAATAATATTAAGAATCATTCGTGCTTCTACCAGCACAACTAGCCAAATATTATGAATAGAAGACATCCCTATAACGCGAAGAGACAGGCCTCTAAACTATCATTTCTACTAGCGTGATACCCTCAGAATAGGATATCCAGAGTTCTACTAACGCAAAGCACCTAGTCCTCCAAAAACCTCTACACCTACCCCGCAGCCCGCAGTCCAGGGAACGGCGCCTAAACTAGGCTTCCATCACCGCTAGTCACAGTATCATACCACATATCTCCACATCCCACATCCCACTCCAGACGGTGGTACCCACCACCAGCTCCTCAATACTAACTATGGAATACTCCTATGTAGTTACTCACAGACCCTCACTCGCCCAGCCTACCTTATGCTCTAGAAGAAGCCAGTCCTGTATATGAAATAACGGTAAGGGCACAAAATACAAAAAAAAAAAAAAATCAGTACAAGGGCAAGAACGAATAGACGGCGTTCTGACGTATCATACTTGTACACGGAAAGGAGTGAAGGTATGATAACTCGCCATCATACCAAAGAATCGGAACTTGCTGTACAGTACCAGTCCAAAACAACCCTGGCAGTAACAGTATTTTTCACACCTCTTCCTTTCTGTGTGTACAACATAGTATCATACGCAGTAAGACTGGGCGGGTTTCTAACACCAAAGATTAAATAAACAACAAGGCCTCTTCAAGTATCAGCCCCACACAAGCACACACACTCACCATACCATAAAACCCTCCTTCTTCTAGAACGCTACCATCACACACACACACTACATCTAAAGCCGCACCCCAGCGTGCGCAGATATATGACAACGCTACCCAGCTGTCCACAGAAAGCACACCCCCTGATATGATAACCTCTGCAACATGACATTTCCCAAAACAATTCTTTTCCGCAAGAAACATCACGAAAGATAATCTATATAGCATACCAGAAGAAACCCTACTTCGCCTCTCTCTCCTTCCTGGTCAGCGCTTGGACCCTGGTACCCGGAGCAGGGGGAGTGCTACAAGTTATTGGGAACTTGGATCGTTGGTCTAAGTCGCCACTTGAGCAGTCCCGCCGGTGAGACTTGGGGTATTTGTTGAGCTTTGGGCGCAAATAGGGTGAAGATAGCATAACGTGTTGGACTAGGAAACAGGAGGGGGGGGGGTCGGACGAGGAGGAAGTGGATCAATTGGAGTGCACTGGGAATACAGAAGTCTGAGAATCTCAGTTGGCTCCCGGTATTAGGAAGGAGGTATTCTTGAAATAGCACGGTACTGTACTGTACATTATGTTAAATTCGCATTTTTGCCCCCTCCCCCCCCCTCTTTTTTTTTTTTTTTGAGCCGAATTCGGAGGCTTAATTTCGTTCAAATTTCTACAGTGGGGATTCGAAGCAAAAATTCATATACGGTACTCGAGTCCCAAGTGATTCACTTCTGCACTTGCCCCCTCTCTTCCCGATCCAATGCGTTAGCTATGATAGATAAAACAATCTGCTCGAGCACTCGAGCAGTGGACTTGATCTGAAGCCCTTTTTGATTAGCGGCATTCTTGGCACGGCAGGGCACAATCTACCGGTATTGGATGAGCAAATAAGGAAATGATTGATAGAAGCGCCATGTTATTCGTGCATAATATGTCACATTCTTATAATTTACTATCCAGACCGAACCCAAAACCGCTCATATAGTACAGCGCAAACCAGAATATCGACTCGGTTCGGCGTAAAATGTTGGGGTAGCGAACCAAACCAGCCTGGAGCAGCACTGTATCATTGATCCCTGAGGAAACCGCGAACCCGGCGATCGAGGTAACGATTGAATAATTTTTTGCCTTCCGAGGCCCATTCGAAAACCTCCAATAATCTCCTGGACCAATTCGCTATTCGAGTGGTTTTACATGCACGACGCATCGGAAATCTCAAGTCTATCAACTAAGTAGAATCATTGGCGTATCGAATGTCCAGCAAGCAAGAGCCAAGCTAATTCGCCCATCCACATCGCAATCTTAGCCAATCCATTCAACCCATCCAATCCGCCAGCTACCCGGAACCCTCATTCCGCATTCATCCGTCACTACATGCACCAGAGAACGTAAAGTGTAAGAAAAACCCAATCAGTTGAAGAGCGGAGAGACCATCCGGTTTTGTTTTCCCTAGTAATGCTAAACCCCTACCCCACCGCCCACCCGTATAGTACATCCCAAAGAATACACAAAAGAAGATAGTTCAAAGCTTGTCCCTCTCACGGGTAAGGTTTCACCGAAACGAACCACTACTTAGACATCAGTGGTTGAGAGGTGAAGATAAAAATAAAACAAGCAAGCAAAGCACCGATGAATTCACTCCCCATGCGCAAAAGAAGGAAAGAAACATGGTAGTAAACCCAGGAATGATTTCACCAAGCCCTGCAAGTTGCCCACAACCTCCCCACCAGCGATGACGATGATAAATCAAGCCAAAAATCAAAACCAATCAATCATCCATCCTTTCAACACCCTCCCCTCGCCACACCTTCTTCCAACGTTCCCAACCCCCCTGTCGCTGCTCATTAATAACCCCGACAAACCCACGCTCACGCAACTGTTCAAGCACAACCTTCATCCCCTCCCTCCTCCTCCCGAACCCCTCCCTCATCCTCCGCACACCCACAAGCTCAATAGACCCCTGCACCGAGCTCCTTGTCCAACCCGAGAACCAACTATCCTTCACTTCCTCCCCTGCCATTCCATCACTCTGCGTGTTCCGTGCTGCCCCACCAAGTCTACTTTCGAAACGGACCACCGTCGTCACATCCGTTTTGCCTCCGGCCACCGCTACTTCCGGCTCCGAGGCGGTAGAGTCATTGCCAGGAGTATACACTTGACTCTCGACAACACTTAACACTCCTTCCCAGTCTAGATTCCTAGTCTCTGTTTCCAACCGCTGGCTCCTGACGTCCACTATTGACTTCTCGAGGATGTAGGATTCTTTGATTTTGGGAAGGAAGCGGGCTACCGATGCGGGGAGTTTTCCGCGCTTCAGGTGTAGACGAGTTACGTGAAGATTGCCGGTTTGAGGGTCCAGGTGGGATGATAGCGTATCGCTTGAAACTACGTGCTTTGAGTAGGGACTGTACCACAATCACCATTAGAATCTTGATGAAAGATGGGAAGCAAGAAGAACAAACTTAGGATATCGCAAGAAGTAAGCAAGCGTGACGGCTGGCCATTGGTAGCTACTCATCCATCAATTAGCAGTCAACCACAACTCCAAGAAGAAGCAAAGACCCACTCATAGGAAAACGAATTCTCATAAAACTTCACCATCGTTCTTTCCTCCCTCCAATCTTTCCCTCTTCCAATACTTCTCAGAAAAAAACCCCTTCTCAACCCTCTTCCTAGAGAGAAATGGGGGGAAGAACCGTACCGTATCCTTAGGTACGTCAATGCTCTTAGAAAAGCGGAGCGAACAGAAGGCGGAAAAATGGAGGAGAGCAAACGGGGTGGACAATTCGATAAGATAGCAGATGTATGCGTGTGTGAGCGCAAGACACAAGCGAACTGAACCAAACAGACGGACGACTAGCCGGTTGGTTGACGCCAGTGCGGTACCGACTGCACAAGTGAGACAGGCAAGAAGGAAGAATGAATGAGGGGCTGTCACAATGACGATTAGATCGTAACTTGATTGTTCGAGAAAGAAAGAAGGGAAGTTCCAAGTTGACAGGCTTTCGCAGCGACGAGCGGTGGAGTAGAAGGAGAACCGCTGGGGATGATGATGGCAACAAAGTGGGGGGCTATTTAACTTTCCTTTTTTTTCCCCCTTCTCTTTGAAAGTGGATATGAAGCGAGGTCAAGCGGAGGTAGGGCACGTGAGGCGGAGAAAAGGTCTTGGCAGAATGAATGAATGAATGAGGGGAGGGGAGAACAAACACTTGGCAACGGTGCAGCTCAACCATGATAAAGCAATTATAGAAAATTTACGCAACGAGATCTATGTGGTAGGAAAATAGGTTATTTTGGGAGAAGTGTAAAATGCCAGTTCCCAGACCTGGAGAATTTGATATCATAGACCCATAATGTCAAGCCAACCACAAATACAAAACAAAAGTCCCGAAATAATAGATTCCACCACTCCTCTTCTTCCAGAAAATCCCAGTCTATTCAACCCTACTTGCTCTCTTAATGCTCCCCCATATTTGAATGTTACCTTGAGTATGATATGATAACCGGAATCCACAGCTTCTGCAAAGTGCTAGGATCATTGAACCTTTCGCCCGTGTAAAAATTGCGTAACAAACATCATAACTGGAGGCTGTTTATCAGGGGTCGCTTTGTGAGTAGATATTCTATGCAATTTCCCATCTCATAATGGTCCCACTGCCACCCGGCGGCTTGCACGCGTAGGGCCTCATGAATCACCTGCCGGTGATTTCCCCCTCCCTTCCTTTCCCCCTGGGTTTGGGGTGCGGGCGAAGTAATCTCTATCGGATGATCAGATCGCACGGTAGGGACAGTATAATATAGATGATTGAACCTCTGGAGGCGGTCGGAGGCTTTGAGGGGGGGTGGGGTATGAATATGGAGATGTAGAGGTTCGGAGTGATTAACTGTTCGTTTTTTGAATCGATTGACGGGATTGCTTGTTGGTTTCACGGATTGTCTACGATGTGATGCTGTAATGTGGTATTATACTGTACAGTGAAGTGGAAAATGACCTCCAAGTGTGCAACTCTCCCGATGAGAAATCACCTTACCACCCTACAATGCGAGACAACACATAAACAATGTCAAACATGTAGAAAAGCACGAGCGAACGAAAGCTACCATAACAAAATCATCCCCTCTTCCGCAAACTCCTCCTCGGGGTAAAACCTTCAGGGGCACCCTCAGGCTCGTGATCAAAGTGCCTGCTCCGTGTCCCAGTCTTTGGGGTCGCTTTGCGCTTCGGGTTCTTCTTCGCCGACCCAGCGGGCTTTTCAACAACCACAACAACCACCGGCTCTTTCTTCCCGGCCTTCCTTCTTGTCGTTGGCGGTGTTTGACTGACAAAGTATGAAGATTTAGCCTCCTGAGAGCCGGTGACATCCTCGGGTTCTTCCTCGGAGTCAAAGATTGACTGGGCAGCCTCTTGCTCCCGGGCTAGCATTTCTTTCATTGACATTGCTTGCGTAGGGATAGAGCTTTTCTTGACAAGTACTTTGTCGGAGGGGTCTTCCTCGACGTCGAGGAGGAAGCCACCGCCACCACCCATTTCTATATCTTCATCTTGGTTGTCTCTTATAAAGCCACCGGGCTCACCGCCGTCGCTAGCATCATCGTTAATGAACCCACCGCCCTCTTCTCCTTCGTCATGGGTACCCTTCCCACGAAACCTTTTCGCAGTGAAGGGGTTGACTTCCTCCATGCCATCGCCATCCTCATACACTTCATGTAGACGCTGGACAATTCTCAACCCAACAATGAATCTCCTCCACAGAGTCAATGCAGCCTTCTCCCGCTTGTCGTCCTCTTTAATCTTCCTCTGTACTTGTTCCTCCTCCCAGGCGTCTCTGATGATGTCTTCATTTTCGGCAGCGACGACTATCCCTTCAATGTATGGTGCCGCCCGCTGACCTTCAACCGGCCCCAGCGATTAGCTTTTCATCAATAGAACAATCAAACCCCCGTAGGCCCTAAAGAATCGTAAAAACACTCACACTTAAACTCAAACCCCGTGACAGCATCCGCGTAGCTGATCTTCAACTTCTTTGCGACCCTCGCAGACCCTCTCAGCGGCAGATGCACCGCACCAGCAGGAATCATAGACTGGGTATAAATATCTATGTTCCCATACTTATTCCTAGGAATCTCCCCATTGACAATCTCTGGCGGCACATATTCTCTATCACAACCCCACCCCAGTCAGCAAATAGCGCTTAAAAGCTTGGGAAACCAACCGAGTGACAACTCATGACCACATACTCTGTCTGTCCCAAAAAATAAAGCCCTTGCAATACAGTCTCCCCATCCCTCTGCGCATCCTCAATCTCCCGTTTCCGATTGAGTGTCGCAGCACGCGGCTTCACCTTCTTCAGGGCTTGCTCGCCCTCCTTGATGACCCTCCCCTCACGGTACCAGTTCTCGACGGACTTGCATGAAACCACGTCCTGTCGGGCGTAGACTTTCTCGTCTTTGGCCTTCTCGCCTTTCCCCGATATGAATATTTTGATGTGCAATTTCCCAGGCTTGATGGCTTCGTCGCGCTTTAGGTGGCGTTCTAGAATATATCTGTGGGAGTAAGATTGTAAGAAAAAGGTGTCAGTAGAAGGTGATAAGTATTTAAAGTATTCAGCAAGGAAAGTGGCAAAATCGAAGGTAAACCAGGCAAGGACTCAAGGCAGAATGGGAAAGGAAAACGAAGACATACTCTGGATGATCCTTATACCACCCAATACTTTCCTTCCCATTCCCCGCAAAGGATTTCGTCTCAGTCACAGCAACCCCAACCAGCTCCTCATCCTCTTTGACGTCTCGCTCAAGCTTGGGTTTCCCACGTGCCTGGTACCCCCTCATTACATTCCCAAACCAATCACGCTTATGGAAAGCAACTATATTCCCCTCGATATCGTACACGGGAACTTCAGAAGGGAGTATCCGAAAGCCTTTGGTTTTTCCTGGGAAGGCGTTCTTAGCTAGGTACCGCACTGTCACATCTTTTGCGGTGCCGTTGTCAGAGTATGCTAGTACGTATGCGATCACCCGCTTAGACTCGACGGCACTCTTGCCTTTTGGCTCGAATTTTGAGAGGAGTTCGGGTGCTGAGCCCAGGGCTGTGAGGACGAGTGGGTCTATGGTGATCCAGGTGGATATGATGGGGGAGTACACTTCGGTCCAAAAGATTGGATAGGGGAGGTCTTGATCTATTGTTGTGGGCTCGATTTCGGGGAGTTCTGTGGTATCACATTTTAGTTATTATTGATGTGCACGAGATGGAAACTGAACGACATACGTTTTTTGGCGGGCGAGTTTTTCTTGGTCCTATCTTTACGGACGTAAACACCTTCATCGTCGTCCTCCTCCTCACTATCACCGCTCCATTCACTTTCGGATTCAAGGGCACTCGACAAAGACTCCACAACTAGGCACTGGCGCTTTCCCGCACTCTTTCTCGGAGACCTTCTTGAAGGTTTTCTCGCAGGTTTTCTTGTTGCAGCCTTCCTACCATTTCCCTCCAGCTTTTTTTCACCCACCACCTCCCCACTCGTCCCCACTCGTCCCCCTTCTCCTTCTAGCCCTCCTCCACCGCCGCCTGCGACGGCACGCACTCTTTCCGAAAACGTCTCCCTCTCTGTGAAACCGAAACCCAACGGCTGCAAGGAGAACACCATCCTAGCCTCAAACCCCAGAGCCCTCAGCAAGGCCGTGAAAAACAGAGCACCAACATCCCTACTCCCCTTGCACTCCATCGCCATCTCCCTAAACTCCCGCAAGCTTTCCACTCTCTCCCCCTCATCCTTGAAAATTGTGTACGTTGGCTCCCCACGCTCGTCCGTGCGGCCTGTGGTGAACCTAAACCCACCATCTGCTCCTTGTGATAGACCTTGCAGTCGGTTTTCCAGAACCTCATCCCTCTCGATCACAAACTGTGACAAGGGCTTATACCCGTTCTTCCTCAACCCCGGTCGAGTGACGGTGAACCGTTTCCTCCACCAGTGCATTAGATCGTCCAGGACTTGTAAAGCTGGGTCCACAACTCCTGGGCTTTTACCAGCAGCGGAGTGTTTACCCTGCTTTTTCTGCAATCTCTCTACGTCCAGGAGTAACGAAGGACTCAGATGTGAGAGCAGAACAGCCTGGAGCTCCGGATCGCATAGCCAGCGATTACGAATGCTCCCGTGGAAAATCAGGTATTGTACGTGCAGGCAGTGAGTCACAAGTCTAATCTGCCGCTCTGCGGCCGAAGCTCCTTTTCTCTTCTTTCCGCTACTAAAGCTACTACCATTGCTATGTCAGCATGAATCGAATAGCGTGGTGTGATTGAAAGAATAGGAAAATACCTAAGCTGAGTCTTGCCGCGATTCAGGGTAAGCTCCAGATCCCGCTTAGGATTCGGAGTGGAAGAAGACCCAGTACCCGTTGTCTCCGCCGCCTCCGGCGCAGAAATGACATTTAGCACGTCCTCCCATTGCATATCGTCTTCTTCATCGTCTACTTCACTTTCTTCTTCTTCCTGGTCCTCATCACTTCCACCTCCGCCGTCAATTGCAACCTGCGCTACCGGTTTTCCTTTTCCTTTTCCTTTTCCTTTTCCTTTGCCCTTGTCCTTGTCCTTTTTGTGCCTTGAGACACGGACACCGATGTCAGAATCGTCTCCACCGCCGCCGTCGCTGGGGGAACCACTTCCATCGGCAGAATCGTCCGTCAAAGACGGGAACATCGCCTTTCGCTTCCTAGTCGTCGTTGCAACCACTGGAGCCTCTTTTTTACAAGCATTTTTTAGCTTTTCCTTTTGCGGAACCTTCCTTCCCTTCCTTCTAGCAGGCATCGTCGGAGCTCGGTAGTAATAGTATCGGTAGAAGTAGTATCAAAAAAAAAATTTGGACACAGGAAAAAAAAAATCACCTTCCCTTCCCCTTTTCTACCTTCAACACCTGATATGTTAGAGCGAGGCGAGCCGTGATAAGCGGGGGTGTGTGTGTTTGCTTGAAAGTGAGCTGAAAAAAAAAAAAGCCCTTCCAGGGAGACGCGTTCGATACGAGGATTATTACATCATTGTTGTCTTGGCAGGTGACTTGACGCGTCCAGTGGGAAAGTGAAAAATAGTGAGTGCGAATCTGTGATTCTGGGAGTGGATGTGAGTCACCTGTTCTTCCAGTGAGTGAGGGTGAAAATTCTTACGTAATGATGTCTATCACTACCGGTACATGGTTCGTCACTCTTCATGCGAGTTCTCCGCAGAGCAGCACTCGATTCGGGAGGGAAAATATGCTATTATATCATAATAATATTATTATTATGAAAAAAGATAATATTATAGACCCCTTCTTCAAAAAGAAATACAATTGTGTATCATAATATCATACAAGTAACTGTTAAGCATATACCGGTAATCAGCTATCGTACACTTATAATGTGTTAACTTTTATCACCGACCCAGACAGATTTCCTCCCATTGTTAGTCTAACCCTCCAGTATGATACCATACATTCAAATCAATATATCCTCTTCTTTGAAATTACCTCAAAAGCCAGTATGATACCAATCTAAAGAGCCACAGCAAGTCTACCAAATGCCACCCACACATTTTCCATTCCGGAGAAAAAAATCGGCTATATATACCAGTATCATAGGAAGTTAGGGTTACAAATATCAAATTTGTTTTTGTAATCGTTATCATAACCTTCATAAAATCTCACATGTTATGCTATAGCAATGATACCTGATGTGTACAAACTCGTTCGGAGACCTATCGTACCGGTCGGTAAGGTTGTCATTTCCCCTTCTCCGCCGCCACAAGGTCTTACTTAGTGCGCAAACTCTCAATTATAATAAGAAGAAAAAAAACACCACGCTGGACAAAAGGGACTTGTGAAACGGGGCGTGAAATACCCCCCCCCCTAAACCACGGCCACCGCTAAGCGCCCAGGCTCTTGGGATAACCAACAGCACGATACTTCAACCGGCCCTGCACGCTGCTGGCCTAATGCCCAGTGGCGCAAGGAAGGGCTGCTGATTAAGGACTTGTTGCTTCCTTCAAGCATTCTTTCTCGCTAGCGCTACTTAATTAAGAACCCCCCCCCCTAACAGTCTGATATTGGTATGATGTAGCGCGGTACAGTACTGTACAGTGTAGTCAATCATACCGCTGGTATACGGTAACGGTAGTGGGAGTGGCTACGTGCGTACTGTACTGTTGTGTCAAAAGAAAAAGGAATTCATATAATAGCGTTACAATTATAGGCTGCGCGGTAAGACGTAGGGACATCAGGCGCGAGAGACAATATAGATCATAGAGTACGGTAATGTGTATATTTCCCTTGTGATGTATCGTACGGCCTTCTCCCCTTCCGCATACACCCTGCTTCCTGCCTCTAAAGAATTCCGGAAACGAAGAAAACAATTAAGGAAATCGTCAGAGCCCAAACCACACCGAAGAACGCCGGGATGAGCATAAGAAACAGAGGAACGAAAGGTGCTAGAACCTAGTGAAAATCAAACACTAGTAATGGGCAAAGGTGCAGAAGCTATCCCACGAAAAATACAACGCAAGAGAAGACGAGACAAGGCCAACTTTCCCACCCCCCCTGGCCCAGCAAGTGCGGGTACACAGTCCCGGTTCCCGCATCCGCATCACCGGACCCGCCATGGGTAGGCCAGGTGCGCTATATCTCCCGAGTACACCTCCGGATCAGAAATCCCCCAGTAGAACCAAGCGATAGGCCCTTCTTTTCCAAAACCCTTGTTCGCCCATCCTTCTCTTTTGCTTTACTTTTTCCTGCCTTGCCCTCCCCTGCGGTAGAGTAAATCATATAGACCTCCGACCAAATTATGCTCTCTTCCTCCCGCCCCCCAGAACAAACTCTTAAACTAACTCTGGTGAACCTCTGCCCACTCCCCCCCTTCCAAGTGTACCGCGACCACGCCCGATTCCCCGTTGCCGAAACCCCCATTCAGCTCACATCCGTCATCATAAGTCGTTTCTTATTCTTATTCTTATTCTTTCCGCTTTACCCGTGTGATACACGAGATCAATAGTCGTTGTTAGCGCTCCTTCGAAGAGAGCTTCCCAGCGGCGTACCCAAGCTACCAGCGTAGCTGCTCCCTCTCGCGGCATATCCTTTCCGTAAAGGGCTATTCAACTTGCTTGGGCTAATATTCCTGCTATTCTCCATGCTCATATTGACAAGACCCTGCATCCCAACGTTCGAAGATCTTGGCATTCTAGGGGTTCCAGATCCATAAAGGCCTTCGGTCCGGCCCGTGGTTGTGGATGCGATTGCGGCATTGGCACTGCCGCCGCCGTAATCTTCATCAACGTCTGTGCCAAAGCTTCCACTGTCGTTCATAGATGTAGATGCGGGTCTCCTCACGGGGCTAAATTGGGGCTGTCTCATGGAGCCCTTCAATGGCATTGGGGAAAATGGTGATCTAGCGGATGTAGATGGGGTGTGCCTCATGGAGCCAACCTTGTCCCGCATTGTAAGATCTGCATAATTAGGATTTGGGGCGGTCCTGAACCCTTGCCTATTCAGGTTCGGCGTGAAAAAGTTCACGCTAGCAGCTTCGCCAGACTCCCTGTTCGCCGTCTGCACCGCTACATCTCGCTTGAGAATGTTGAGGCGCGGGTGAACAAACTTTTGATCATACTCGTGCAAAACCTCCTTGTGAATCAGAGTGGTATCCTTGGCCTGTTGAGTAAATGACATCTGGGTATAGATCAATTGTATTGAAAGTATAAACTGCGTGGCAAGCATCATAAGTATGGTCCCAACCGTATTTGTCGCTGGCGGTGCCGGGAATCTAACAAAGCCCGAGCTGGAAAAGGTGGTGTTTGAGGTCATAGGCAGCGCGAGGAAATAGATGAGGACGTGCACCGGGGAGAAGATGGCAAACAGCCTGAGAGAGAGTGGCGTTGGGTCCCACACGGAAACCTCCCATACGTCGCGAGTTTCATCAGGATGCGACCTTGACTCTGGAGTGCCCATGAAGGACTCCATGATATTACCGAACAAGCGTAGAGGGGAGGTAGTAGTAGGTGAAGAATCCACAGGCACCCTGCGGGCACTAGGCGTCGTAGGCTCAACCTGTACATTTATCGATACAGCAATATTAGAACACAATAGCCAATGCTCCGCCATCACTATCATCAAACGGGGAGAACGATGCAAAATCTGGTCCCGAGAGACCCGCAGGTCAAGGGAAAAAAGGATATACATATCATACCTCAATATTAATTTCAAACAGTCTATACCGGCGCTTCCGGGAGAAGCAGTAAATAGCATTGAAAATACTCCCAGCGGCTAGGACCCACGACAGGACCCAAAACTGTCGACAAAACAATGAGTTATTACTGCTGTAGCCTTGATGGTGGAGAGGAAGACATGAGATCATCTCGCCATGCACCATCCCCGCACTTGCAGTGCTTGATAATGGTGATACACATACAAAATAAGATAATCCAGAGCCCCATCCAGCATCGCCACCGCTGCTAATACCGCCCGAGTACCCACCCGCCGGCCGCCGCAGGACATCCTCGGCGCCGCTGCGCTTGTAGCCTCCATTGGAGTTTGCACGCGATATCAAACAAAGTACGTTCAAAGCCAAGCCCAGGGGGTTCTTGACGGTATTCTGCAAATTGTCCCAGTCATGGGATTCCAGCCAGATGAAGAGTGCAAGGAAGAGGTCAAAGGGGTTGAGCAGGCTCGATAGCCTCTCGGCCAGGGGTTGGCGACGGACGAAGCGTTGAGGAGGCATGGCGGCGGAGGAGGGAGGTCGTGGGTGTAAATAGGTCCACAGCGATCTTCCTGTGCTGAAGAGATAAAGGAAAAATTCAAATACAACTGTAAACCGGCGCAATGGGGTTCGGTGCGATGCAGTCGTTTGCCTGGCGTGAAAGGGAAAAAGGGCTCAAGGTTAAGTTAGGCTCCCGCTATTGACTGAGCCTTGTGCTGCGCGGTTCAGCTCGGGCAAGAAAGTGGTATCGTAGCACGCGTTTGTTGTCGTCGGTTGTTGAGGAGAGCAGACTGTTGCTACGTGCCACCATAACGTGCCCCGGTTAGCCTAATATCGTACAGCATTAACCCCGGTCAGATCACATCACAGTGACCGCCATACTGGTTCGCGGGCCGCTCAGACAGCCAGAGAAAGCCAGCAAAAGTTACAAGTACAGTACGAGAACCACAAGAACCCTTTAAGTCCACCATCGGAAAACGTGGCCTCTACTTGCGCAATCGGATAAGCAAAATAAAGTCAAGAGATCAAGTGATCTGTCATGATGCGGAGATTTCTTAAATTTAATGTCCACAATCCAGTCAGCTGCAATAACCCCAAGTACAAGTAGCTAGAAAATCAATCTTCATTCTCAGCAGATACAAATTCAATCTCTTGATATTCTGCATTGTTCACCGTGCTTCTATGAGAAAGTGACCCCAAATCCTGTTCCCAGTTGCCAATTTTCAAGCTCACAAAATCCTTTAGATTCAATTTATGATTTAAGCTTTCATTGATTGGAAGAGCCAGCTAAACCTTCTGAAATGAATGACAGATAATCTTATACTTTTCATCATGAAATCTATAAAAGGCGTTAGCAATACAGTGGGTGGTTATTATTTGACAGTTGCAAATAGTCCACTTTTCAAATTCCTTAGTTGTTAGGCGGACGCCAATCTCTAGTATAACTGAGGGACGTAGGCCAAAATCTTTGTTCGGAGAATCTGTCGAGGAAGGCTCGTCTCGATAAGGTAAAGGTAAGGTAAAGATTTATGAAGTAAACAACTTAATATTGATAAGATCTCTTCTCCATTGCTTGATGATGTCTGTAAAGCTCAGGAGGCACTTTGATATTTATATCCCGCGTCTGAGTGTTTGCGGACTACTTCTAAGTACTATGTCCCCGAAGTACTACTCTGGTTTTAATACGCAAATGTCCAGAATCTTATAAGTGTGAACACCGTTTGACCCTGAAACTTATCACACCCGTTCACGGACCCGGAATAGTATTCCTCTGTTGTGATGACTGCGCTATTTGTTATGCCAAACAGCGGCCTCCAACTTAGATATTTGCATAGACTATTATATTACTCTAGTCTGGTTGACTATCATTCCAGTAGTCTCTTCAGCTATGAAGTGATCAAGTTCATGCCGGGTGTAAGGTGGACGCCAAACTCAAGTATATAACCGAGGGACGTAGGCCAAAATCTTTGTTCGGAGAATCTGTCGAGGAAGGCTCGTCTCGATAAAACAAAAGTAAGGTAAAGATTTATGAGGTAAACAATTTTTTATTGATAAGATCTCTTCTCCGTTGCTTGATGATGTCTGTAAAGCTCGGGAGGCACTTCGATATTTATATCCCGCATCTGAGTATTCGCGGACTACTTCTAACTACTATGCCTCCGAAGTACTACTCTGGTTTTAATACGCAAACGTCCAGAATATTATAAGTGCGAACACCGTTTGACCCTGAAACTTATCACACCCTTTCGCAGACTCGGAATAGTATTCCTCCATTTAGATGACTGCGCTATTTGTTATACCAAACAGCCGCCTCCAACTTAGATGTCCGCATAGACTTTTATATGACTTTAGTCTTGTTGACTATCGTCCCAGTCGTCTCTTCGGTCATGAAGTGATCATGTTCGTGCTGGGCCACCTAGTGCCAATCACAAGTCCGAGCCCGATGTGTCAGCGTCTTAAGGGTCGCCAACTTATCTAGGTCTTCTATTCTGAGCATGCTTCCCCTTGGTCCACCGGCCTCCATAGAGGGGTCCTATTACTAGGACCAAC
The DNA here is from genome assembly GCA_014065205.1 of Tuber brumale. Taxonomy (NCBI): domain Eukaryota; kingdom Fungi; phylum Ascomycota; class Pezizomycetes; order Pezizales; family Tuberaceae; genus Tuber; species Tuber brumale. The sequence continues at coordinate 123,751 of JACCEG010000235.1, read as the reverse complement.
CAACCTACAGCTGATCTCAGAAGGGTATGGGTGGATTCGGTATACCTCCTAATAGCTTCCGCTACTGGGATAACCTCTTGGAGTATTTCACCGAAAACGTCCCGTCACTTTCGGCCCATAGTTAGGAAGCCTAACTTCGAAGCCTACTATCTCAATGCGCCTCCGACGGATTTCCTCCGTTCCACTTCCCAGATGTCGCCAAAGGTCCCCTCTCATATATCCTGCGAACAGCATGCGGTCGGACGGACGGCGGCGACGTATATGGTGTTATGAAGTGGGCTTCATTGATGTGACATTTTAGTTATGGGACGCAACTCTCGAAATCTCGCTAATGACGTGCGGGCCCCATAAGGGGGCCGGAGGGGGGTGTTGGCACTCCGGTAAATTGAGGGTCTGTGCGCAGTTACCCTACTGTGGGTCTGTGCACATGTCTCGGATTTCCATATGCCTAACATGAGCTCCCTCCTTCCAGGCTGCGCCTCGAATGCCTTTATAACCATTTTATAATTTCTTCTAAATACATTTTAAGACTCAGTGTGGTCAGGGTAAAAAACCTTCCACGTTTACTTGGCCATGGTAGGAAAACCTTTTCCTCACTATCTTACTTCTGCCCTTCTTGGCATGTCCGGATTTTCATTATGAAAATTCTCCACAACTTCCTCTGCATTTTCCATACCGGTGGCAGGCTCCCATGTGTTCTCATCCTGTGAACACCCTTGCCACTTAACGAAGTACCACAGTTCCCGCTTCTCCTGATAGCGGCCACGCACTCGTTTCCTGTAAGAACGAACATCGCTTCTTACTATTTTCTCAACCTCCCATTGCAGATCACCATCTATATCCTCCGGTTCTCTAGGGGGTTGCTGACGATTATTGTGAACTGATTCGCGATAGGGTTCCAATAGTGCGACATGGAATACGGGGTGGATGTTCCATCGATCAGATATGTTGAGTTTGAAGGCTCGTGATCCGCATTTTTCTATTATTTGAAAAGGACCGTATAGCTTGGGACTTAGCTTCTTTGATTTCCGTCGGGTTCGAATGTTTTTTGCATTCAACATTACTTTGTCCCCGATCTTGAAGTTTGGCTGTTGTCGAGCTTTCCGGTCATAATATTTTGACATTCCTTTCCGTGTCTTTTCTAGTGACCCTCTTGCTTGTTCATGTATCGTCTTAATCCAGTTTGCATAAAGCATTGCTCCTGGATTTTGAGCTTCGCACTCCTTCATCCACTCTGTCTGTGGATGGAATCCATAGTTCGCATAGAGTGGCGACATCCTGAGAGCGTTGGTTGCGCAGGTGTTATAGGCATGTTCAGCTAGTGGTAGTAGCTGATACCAGTCATCCTGATCATAATTGACAAAACTTCGAAGGTATCCTTCCAGCACTTGGTTGGTACGTTCGGTTTGTCTGTCAGTCTGGAGGTGGTATGCCATTGACATTCTTCGCTTAATTTCCAGCACCTTGTAAATGGATTCCCAAAGTTCCCCTGCAAACTTTGAGTGCATGTCCGAGACGATTTCGGTTGGCAGGCCGTACAGCCTCCATACTTCTTGCAGGAATACGTTTGCAACATCCTTGGCTGTAGCCGAGGTCTGAAGTTCAATAAAATGTGCCATCTTTGTGAATCGATCAACTACTACCATTATCTGAGTGCATCCTTGCGACTCTGGTAGTTGTGTAATGAAGTCCACTGAGATAGACGCCCATGCTGCGTAGGGTATTTGCAGTGGTTGCAATAATCTGTACTTAGTGTGTCTGGGCGATTTGTTATGTTGGCATTCATCGCAGGATCGTACGTAGTCGTTGACTCATGCCGCAAGTCCTTTCCAGTAGAAGTCTCTCATGATTATTTCCAAAGTTTTTTCTTGTCCAAAATGTCCTGCAACTTTTACATGATGACATCCTTCTGCAATCTTGGTATATAGCGCCTGACTATTTGGTACGAATAGTCTTTGCTTATAATATAGTAGATCGTCGGTTAAGGTCCAATCTTTCGGAAAATTCTTTCCTTTGTCTCGTAGTTTAATGAGTTCTTCGCTTCGTTGCCTCCAACCTGCATCTGTCCCGATAGCTGCCTGTATCTCGTTCAAGAATTCAGGATTGAACTGCTTCATACCTTTCTGCAGGATAATAGCATGGGACATTAGAACTTTTTCGCGTACTTCTGAAATATCGTACCAATGTTTGTTGTCTTCTGCCGATGACTGTAGGTAGCTGATGCTAGGTTCCTGTTCCTTGACGATCAAGGATCTTGTCGCTATATCGGTGCTTCCGAATCCTGCGGTTCCTCGCTCCATTTCTTCCAAGTCGTCGACTTCCATCATGTCCGAGGTGTTGACCTTTTCTACCACTAATTGAGCTATGTGATCGCCCATTCTTATTTGGCAGTCTACATCTTTATGGTTGAAAAGTACGACTTTGAGTTCGCAGGTTTAATTAGCATCGATTACTCCTGCGCCGGTAGAGCTTCCGCTTCGGACCGCTGATCCACTTCTTGGGGCAACTCTTCCATAAGTTCCTTCGGGTAGCCACACCGCTATACCCGTCCTTATTAATGCCTGTCCATATTTCGGGACAATGTCATCCTCTATGGAGTACAGGTCATGTCCTGCCGCCATTCTTGAGCCCTTTGTCGGCAAGTATGCCTTTTTGCTCAATCTCTTGACCCTAATTATGTTTTCCTTTTCTCCTCTTCGAGGTTCCAAATCCAAATCTTTATCTCCATCCCAGTCTTCTCCTTCATCGCCTACCCTCGCTACTAGTGACACCAAGAAATTTTCTTCTTTCAAAATTTTCAATTCGCGATGCGTAGCTCCCTCCTCAGGATGGTACTCCGGCCGTCTGCTTAATGCGTCTGGCTTTCCGCCCTTTGTCCCTGGTTGGTATACAATGCGAAAATTGTATTCTACCAACTTCTGAGCCCATCGAATTTGACGGCCACTCCAGACTTTTGAGGTGAGGAAGTATTGTAGGTTTTGATGGTCGGTAAAGACTGCGATTGGTTTTTCCGTTCTGATCAAGTAGTGACTCCATTCTTTAAAAGCTTCTAGGATCGCGCGGAGTTCTTTATCATGAATCTCATAATTGCATTCCGCCGAGTTTAATTTTCTGGAATGGAAAGCTACTGGGTGTAACCTTTTCTCAAAGTATTGGGAAAGGACGCAGCCGAGTGCAAAATCGCTAGCGTCGGTTTCTACCACTGTTTCTCTTTCCGGGAAAAAGTGGTGGAGTATGGGGGCTGTTGTGAATCGGTGTTTTAGCTCCTCAAAGGCTGTATCCTGCTCAGCTCCCAATTTCAAATTTTTCGGATTTCCTGGTAATGTCTCGGTTGTTGGTTTGCAAATAGCCGAGAGGTTTTTTATAAATCGTCGGTAGAAGTTAGCAAACCCCATAAACACTTGTACTTCTCTAACCGACTTAGGCGCTTTCCAGACCATTATGGATTCCACCTTTCGGGTGCTCATAGACATCCCATCGACCGCCACCATATAGCCGAGGAATTCCACCTCCATGGCATGGAAAGTCGATTTCTTTAGCGATACCGCTAACTGAAAGTCTGATAGACTTTGTAAAACTTTCTTAACAGCTTCGATGTGTTCCTTTTCATCCTTTGAGCAGATGAGAATATTATTAAGGTAACAAACGACTCCGACGTCCAAGTATTCCTGTAGAACTTGGTTCATCATATCTTGGAAGGTTGCCGGAGCATTGACCAATCCAAAAGGCATAACCTTATATTCGTAGTGTCCATATCTGATACGGAACGCTGTCTTCCATTCATCTCTTTCCTTTATCCTAATCAGGTGGTAGCTGTCCTTAAGGTCTAACTTGGTGAAGATCTTTGTGCCGGCTACTCTATCTCTGAGTTCGGACATTAGTGGAAGGGGATATTTGTTGAGGATAGTAATCTTATTTAGATTCCGATAATCCACAACTAGGCGTAGTCTACCATCTGGTTTAGGTACGAATAATATGGGTGCGCCTGCTGGCGATTGGCTCCGTCTGATTTTCCCTTGTTTGATCATCGTTTCCAAGTATTCTTGTAAAGCCTTAAGCTGTTTTTCGGACAGTGGATATATTGGTCCCCAGGGCGGAGTTGAACCTGGAATCAGTTTGATTTCGTGATCGAATGTTCATCTTGGAGCTAATTTTTCTGCCGTCTGGGCTTCAAACAAATGTTTGTAATTCCAGTATTCTTTCGGTAATGATTCGAGTTCCACCGTATTTACGATGGCTCCGATTCTTCCGATGCGGCAGGCATTAGGATCCCAAGCGACGGATTCGTCATATTCGAACATATCCGCTATTCCTTCATCTTCTTCCACACAGTTTTC
>JACCEG010000235.1:11369-119297 GCA_014065205.1 Tuber brumale | reverse complement strand
CTTTAGCCACTTCACACGACACTTCAGAGATGTGTCGGTTTTTTCCTATTTCCAATTTTATTGGGAGAGCGTAACACTTCACTCCAGAGGTGGATGACGATCCGTCAAAGCCTAAGATATCAACTGCATTGTCGCGTTCTACAGAGGGAACGCCAAGGTCTTCAACTAGGTCCTTAATGATAAGGAATACGTTGGATCCCGAGTCTAATAAGACTTTAACTTTGTATCACTTATCATGTATATGGAGGTAAGCGATCCCCGCGGGACAGTTGTATTGTTTTAGTTTTGGAGTGTTTAGTTCCATGCGCTTAGCGCAGATAAGACTTTCTTGGTTCTTTCGCTTAGGCATCGTTGGTGAGGGGTGTAGGTAACAAGATATTTGTTACTACGCCCACGTAGTTTCGACCATTGAGGTCCCCTCAGACAAACTAGTAACTCTTTAGCTCTAACAATCTGGGTCTACATACTAAGCAGCGTTTCACCGATACGCTATTGCGCACGACCAGTTTTCAGGCTGGATGCCTTCTCCCGACACACCAGACCTAGGCTCATAGCAGATTTTCGGGCAGTTATTAACCATTTTACTCCCCTGGTGTGGGGTTCCCGTATTCACCGAGTCCTTGCCCTTAGGATTTCGGTTATCCGTCCAGCTCCCTCAGATGGGCCTTGCACACCAAAGCTGTACATCCCTATCCCACACTCTGGCCTGAAGGCAAGATAGTACATACGTATAATACGACTCAGACTCGTGTGGTAAGTGGAACGGCCCGCGTTGGTTCTCCTCCTGTCATGTACTGCTATCAGGTAGATCTTGCATTGCTTTGTCCCAACTTCTTTGGTATAGTAACTTGCTTGCACACGGGGAGCAGGCAACCACCAGGTGACTCGAGGAACTTCATACTGTTGGCTCCCAGGCCATGTGGGCATGTTGACTATCCCCTCTTTCGATCAAAACTTTCTATATATTGATTCTTGTATTCGAGCTCGTAAGTCCCTCGTGGGGTCCCTTCACTTAGAGCCTACTTAAGTTGATCCTGAAAGGAGAGACTTGCTTTGCGCCGCTTTGATCATTTTTGAATTTTGATTCCCATAGTTGCATATGGAATACACGATCCCCGACGTGGTCGGTACCCAATACACCCCAGCCAAAAGGGGGTTCCCGTTTCGATTCCAGCTCCCTTAGGACACCGAATACCCAATCGCCATCGCCGTTGGTGCCAATGAACTGACCTAGGTCAGTTCTTCATCATCTGCCAGTTCCCAGATTTTATTCACCTGGGCTGGGTGCTGTACAGTTGCGACTTTGCAAGCTAATTTAGGCTTTACAATAGCCGATCTTGCTCGTCGAATTCCTATTTTTATCGGTCTTGAGCCGACTGTTGCCGCCAATATATGGGCGTCTCCCCAATACGTCTGATAGGTGTGGTTTTTCTTTCCACAACGTGTGCAATCTCCTTCTTTCCTCCAAGTGTCTATCACACTCTGCGGGATACCGGTATGGGCCTGGGCGAAGTTTGTGTGGGTGGTCCGTATCGCACCTCCCAATCTTTTCCTGGGCTTCTCCGGTTCATTGTCCCTTTTCCGTTTTCATGGTGGGGCTCCACCTCCCTTGACATAAGGTTTAGTATTCCTTTGTCGCTTTGTTTTAGAGTCCCGTTGGTCTTCTCTTTTGACCTGTTGGACTAATTTGGGCTTGGACGGTTGGTCTTGCCCAATTTTCTTTCTGGCTAGCTGTCCTTCTTCTGACCATCCGCATAGCCTTAGTGCCTTTTCCCATTCTTGATCCGTCGTATATTGCAGAGCCGACAACCTGCGGACAATTTGTTCAGGAAGTTTGTCTTCGACTTCCTGTCTCCCGGACTCCGCGGTCATGCGTGCACGAATGTTATGGTTGTGCATGACTGTCTGATAGCATTCAATGCTGCTGTCGTACGTGACTAGTTTCATAGCTCGAAGGGCTAGTCTTTCGGCTTCCACTGGGGCGAATCGCTTGATCATATCATGTGCAAAGCTGGTCCATGTCGCCAGCTCTGGCTGCTGGGTTTCCCCTTGAAGTCCATCCATAGCCTTCCAATACTATATGGTATAAGGAAGGACTATATCTCCTTTTATACGCCGGAGCGCATATATGACACGTTCCCGGACATCATCCTAGATTCGCGGGTTTCTTTCGAAATACTCTGTGCATTGTAAAATCCACACATATATATCTTGTGCAGGTCTGTCTTCAAAGAATGGCGGTGGCTCTGATGGTCGCTTGATGTTTAGCGCCATCGTATTGGCTAGCGTCTCTGCCATTCCAGACTGTTCTGGCGTTTGTCCTTGCCTTTTCCGGCTAGGACTTCCTCTTCTTCTTCCTCTCTCATCATCATTGTCATCATCGTCGCTGGGATCTCCAGGGTTACCTCCCTGGGCACCTGAGGGGGATGCATCAGCGGCTTCCTTGCCTTTCCCCTTTTCTCTCCGGGTTGACGGAGCATAGTATTCTTCGTCATCCGTCTCCTGGACGGCAGGTAAGGGTACGGGTCCTGCAGCTTCAGGACTTGATGCGGCAGCCAACATCTTGTTTATAGATGCCGTTAATACCTTCAAGGCATTGTTCGTCTCATTATTCTGCCGCTGTTGCTGGTCCTGTGACCTGCGAATCTCCGCTTGATGAGTAGTCTGATCTAGGCGGATTTGTCCTAGGGTACGATTGACTTCTCTTTCCCTGGTGAGGCTTTGATTTCGGAATTCTTGGAGTTCCACCTTTAGGTTGTTCACCATTTGTTCCAACGTCTGGTCTCGGGCTAGTGCCGCCTGGCTTTCCTGCCCGAGTGTCCCATGTAACCTCATGGTTACTTCTTCATGTTCCTGTTGACGCCTATCTTGGGCGTCAATCTTCTTTGCCACTTCCCATATTATTTCCTCTTGGATCCCTTTAACTTCGCTTTCCACACTGGTTAGCTGCATTAACAAGATTGCAATGTCATTATCGTGGATATCTTGTCCATCGATGATCTGCTGTTGAACCTTAAGTAGCTTTAAGGTATTGTCTTAGGTAGCCCCCTTCAGATGTTTGAAGGCGATGTTGGCTTGGTCGAGCGAGGTGTCTATATCTTGCCTTATTCGACCTAACGTAACTCCTAAACGTGTAGCCAATTTAGCTAAGTTTACAGCATGGTCTCCACCTAATTGTGGTGTAGGTGCCCTTGATATCCGATGTGTACTTGCGACACTAGAGGATCGGTGAGAGGGTGCAGCTCCTCTCCGGAATGTGGGTACTTGAGGTGTTGATGGGGCGGGGCTCCATATTGCCGAATCATCGGTCTTATCCGTGGTGTCGGGCCGGGTATCCATTAGTTCACCCGCCGTTATCCGTTTTCTCGGGTTATGAGGTATCTCAGCCATTGTGATGCTTTCCAGGTATGCTAATTGCTCTAATAGCCCTGGATGAGTGATTACGGGTACTTCGTACCAGAGTTCTCGATATCCTTTAAAGGGTTTAAGGAATCGTATGTAAGGTACCCAACGCTTGAGATGCTCTAGAGGTGTAGGATGTACTTATAGTACATATAAGGATTTAATCAGGCCCAAGCCGAGGGAATGTCTGATCCTCGGATAACTGTGCCTGGGCTTTCCTTTTTCTTTTCTTCCCTCTTTAAGGAGCATTGGGTGCTACAATCGACGAAATTTTCCGACTCGGTCGAATTCCACGCAAAATCCGAACCATGCCAGGTATGATATATGCTATTGAATTGATCCCTTGTCGGGATCCCGAAAGGTGTAGTGAACCACGAGGGTTCTGTGACAAACTCCTCTTCGATTTCGAATAGCTCGCTGTCGGAGACTTCTTCGAATGTTTGAATATAGATGGGACAGTGAGGTGCTTTGAACATGTAGTCGAAGTCTGAACTCAGGGTGGAGTTTGAAGTGAACTCATAGTTCATATAGTGAGCCTTGGTAATAGGAGAACTATCAATATACTGTTAGGCGGACGCCAGACTCAAGTATATAACCGAGGGACGTAGGCCAAAATCTTTGTTCGGAGAATCTGTTGAGGAAGGCTTGTCTCGATAAAACAAAAGTAAGGTAAAGATTTATGAGGTAGACAATTTTATATTGATAAGATCTCTTCTCCGTTGCTTGATGATGTTTGTAAAGCTCGGGAGGCACTTCGATATTTATATCCCGCATCTGAGTGTTCACGGACTACTTCTAACTTCTATGCCTCCGAAGTACCACTCTGGTTTTAATACGCAAACATCCAGAATCTTATAAGTACGAACACCGTTTGACCCTGAAACTTATCACACCCTTTCGCGGACTCGGAATAGTATTCCTCCGTTGAGATGACTGCGCTATTTGTTATACCAAACAGCGGCCTCCAACTTAGATGTCCGCATAGACTTTTATATGACTTTGGTCTTGTTGACTGTCGTACAGTCGTCTCTTCGGTCATGAAGTGATCAGGTTCATGCCAGGCCACCTAGTGCCAAACGCAAGTCCGAGCCCCAGCTGTCAGCATCTTAAGGGTCTCCGACTTATCTAGGCCTTCCAATCTGAGCATGCTTCCCCTTAGTCCGCCGGCCTCCATAGAGGGATCCTATTACTAGGACCAACCAACCTACAGCTGATCTCAGAAGGGTATGGGTGGATTCGGTATACCCCTAATAGCTTCCGCCACTGGGATAACCTCCTGGAGTATTTCGCCGAAAACGTCCCGTCACTTTCGGCCCATACTTAGGAAGCCTAACTTCGAAGCCTACTATCTCAATGCGCCTGCGACGGATTTCCTCCGTTCCACTTCCCAGATGTCGCCAAAGGTCCCCTCTCATATATCCTGCGAACAGCATGCGGTCGGACGGACGGCGGCGACGTATATGGTGTTATGAAGTGGGCTTCATTGATGTGACATTTTAGTTATGGGACGCAACTCTCGAAATCTCGCTAATGATGTGCGGGCCCCATAAGGGGGCCGGAGGGGGGTGTTGGCACTCCGGTAAATTGAGGGTCTGTGCGCAGTTACCCTACCGTGGGTCTGTGCACATGTCTCGGATTTCCATATGCCTAACACCAGGCCACCTAGCGCCAATCGCAAGTCTGAGCCCGACATGTCAACGTCACAAGGGGCTCCAACTTATCTAGGTCTTCCATTGTGAGCATGCTTCCCCTTGGTCCGCCAGCCTCCGTAGAGGGGTCCTATTACTAGAACCAACTAACCTACAGATGATCTCAGAAGAGTATGGGTGGATTCTGTATACCCCTAATAGCCTCTGCTATTGGCATATCCTCTTGGCGTATTTCGCCAAAAACACCCCATCACTTTCGGCCCATAGTTTAGGAAGCCTAACCTTAAAGCATACTATCTCAATGCGCCTCTGACAGATTTCCTCCATTTCACTTCCCAGATGTCACCAAAGGTCCCCTCTCATATAACCTGCGAAGAGCATCCGGACGGACGGACGGCGGCGACGTATATGGTGTTATGATGTGGGCGTCATTGATGTGACATTTTAGTTATGGGACGCAACTCTCGAAATCTTGCTAATGACGTGCACGCCCTATAAGGGGGCCAGACGGGGGTGTTGGCACTCCGGTAAATCGAGGGTCTCTGCGCAGTTACCCTACCGTGGGTCTGTGTACATGTCTCGGATTTCCATATGCCTAACATTAGTGGACTTGAGTTTTAAAATTCACTTATTAGTAAGATATCATAGCCTGTCTTTTAGAGGTTTATTGTCTAAGATATCTAGGAGCTGTATGAGGCTAGTGCATCTAGCAAAAATAAAGAAAGGAATAATATGTACTATGAGAGAAGCTTGAGGATCACTGGTATTATGTGGAACTGTTAGGTATATGAAAATCTGAGACATGTGCACAGACCCACGATAGGGTAACTGTGCACAGACCCACGATTTTCCAGAGTGCCAACACCCCCCTTCGGCCTCCTTATGGGGCCCGCACGTCCCTAGCTCAATTGAAGTATCACGTGACATCTATCAAGAGGTCATGTGTTCAATCAACACGGTTGTCCAAGTTATTTTGGTATGAGATATTTTCTACCAACCGGACATACTAGTTTGGAGCTCTCTGCACAACGGCATAGGACCTCCGACCGCGGAATTTTCTACCAATAGCATAGAGGGGACTCTGGCTAGAGCGTAGGAAGTCATCTGAGCGAAATTGGTCAGTTGGTTGTTGACTAATTAAGGACTAAAGACAGAGACCCCAGTACTCATACGGAAGTTGCAGTTGATGATACATTGAACCGACAGATGACACCCTACCTACTGAGATCAGCTGTATATTAATTGGTCCCGGTAACAGGACCCCTCTGCGGAGGCTGGCGGACCAAGGGGAAGCACACTCAGATAGACGGCCATAGCTGGAGAAGAGCCCATAAGATGTTGGCACATCGGACTCTAACTCGCATGAAGCATAGGCAGCCCGATACGAACTTGATCACTTTGTGAATGGAAGAGATTACAAGAACGATAGCAAATAAGTCTAGAGTATCCAGCATAGTCTATACAAGCTAAAGATCAGATGCTCGCAATAGGAAGCTGCAACTAAGCCATAGAGTGGTGTGCTCATTCTCAGGGTCAAACAGTGTTCACACTTAAGTTGAACTCAAGAAGAAATTGAGTGATACATAGTTAGTAGGAGGATTAGAAGTACCGACTAGCTACTATAAGTAAGATTGACTCAGTCTGAGTTGGTGAGAGATCATCAAGCAACGGAGAAGAGATCTTATCAATATAAAATTGTTTACCTCATAAATTTTTACTTTACTTATTTTATTGAGACGAGCCTTCCTCGACAGATTCTCCGAACGAAGATTTTGGCCTACATCCCTTAGTTATACTAGAGATTGGTGTCTACCTAACGGTATATTGATAGTTCTCCTGTTATCAAGGCTCACTATATGAACTACGAGTTCACTTCAAACTCCACCCTCAGCTCAGACTTTAATTATATTTTCAAAGCACCTCACTGTCCCATCTACATTCATACATTCGAAGAGATCTTTGACACTGAGCTATTCGAAATCAAAGAAGAGTTTACCCAAGAACCATCGTGGTTCACATTACCTTTTGGGATCCCAACGAGGGATCAATTCAACCTGATATATTGCACCTGGCACGGTCCGAACTTTGAGTAGAGTTCTACTGAGTCAGAAGACCTTGCCGACTAGAGTACCCAGTACTCTGAAGTCGAAGAAAATTCAGGCGCACCTATCTGAGGGCCAGATATCTCCTCGGCCTGGGCCTAAGAAACCTATATATGTACTACAAGTATATTTTAAACCTTGAGAAAAGGGAGGTGCAGATTCCGAGTCCAGAATCAGATCAACTGAACACTTTTATACCTACACCCTTAGAGTACCTCAGACATTGGATACCTTACATACCATTCCTTAAACTCTTTAAAGGATATCAAGAGCTCTGGTACGAAGTATCAGTAATCACTCATCCAGAGCTATTTGAACAATTAGCCTATTTGGAAAGTATCACAATGGCTGAAATACCTCAAGATCCGAGAAAAAGAATAACGGTGGGAGAGTTCATGGACACCCGACCCGATACGACAGAAAAAACCGATGACTCAGCTATATGGAGTTTCTCCCTGTCAACACCTCATGAACCCATGTTCAGGAGAGGAAACGTACCACCTCACTGATCCTCTAGTGTCCCAAGCACTCATCGAATATCAAGGGCCTCCACGCTAAAACCAGGTGGAGATCACGCTGCAAACCTAGCCAAGCTAGCTACCCATCTAGGGATAACCTTAGGTTGAATAAGGCAGGATATAGACACCTCACTAGACCAGGCCAATATTGCCTTCAAACATTTGAAGGGAGCTATCTAAGACAATACCTTAAAGTTAATTAAGGTCCAACAGCAAATCGCCGATGGACAAGATGTTCATGAAAATGATATCGCAATCTTGCTGATACAGCTGGCAGGCATGGAACATGAGGTTAAGGGTATCCAAGAGGAAATGCGATGGGAAGTAGCAAAGAAGATAGACGCTCAGGATAGGCGTCAACAGGAACATGAAAATGTAACCACGAGGTTACAGGGAATACTCGGGCAACAAAGCCAGGGGGCATTAGTCCAAGACCAAACACTGGAACAAATGGTCATCGACCTAAGTGTAGAATTCCTAGAATTCTGAAACCAAAGCATCACTTGAGAAAGAGAGGTCAACTGTACCCTAGGGCAAATGAGTCTAGATCAAACTACTCGCCAAGCGGAAATTTGCAGTTCTTAAGACCAGCAACAGCAGCAAAATGATGAGACAAACAATATCCTGAAGGTATTAACAGCCTCAATAAACAGGATGTTGGCTGCCACACCAAGTCCCAAAGCTGCAGGAACCGTACTCTTACCTGCGCTCGAAGAGGTGGAGGACGAAGAGTATTACGCTCCGCCTATGTGAAGGGAAAAGGGGAAAGGCAGGGAAGCCGCTAATGTATCCCTCTCAGGTGCCCAGGGAGGTGATCCTGGAGATCCTAGTGATGATGATGACAATGGTGATGATGATGAGAGAGGAAGAAGGAGAGCAAGTACTTGTCGGGGCAGGTGAGAACAGACACCAAAACAGTCTGGTATGGCAGAAACGCTTGCCAATACGATAGCGCTTAACTTGAAGCAACCATCAGAGCCAACCCCCATTCTTTGAGGATAAGGCCACACAAGATATATATGTGTGGATCATACAATGCTTGGACTATTTTGAAAGAAATCTGTGGATCTGGGACAACGCTCGGGAACGAGTTATATACAACCTCAACCGTATGAGAGGAGACATAGTACTTCCTTATACCATTTGGTATCAAAAGGCTATGGACAGACTTCAAGGGGAAACCCAGCAGCTAGAACTGGCTATATAGACTCGCTTTGAACATGATATGATCAAGCGATTCACCACGGTAGAGGCCGAAAGACTAGCGCTTCGAGCTATGAAGCTAGTCGAGTACGAAGGTAGTATTGAACATTACCTTACGGTCATGCACAACTATAATATTTACCCACGTATGACGGGAGAGTCCTGGAGGCACTAAGTAAAAGATAAACTTCCAAAACAAATTGTCTGCAGGTTGTCGGCCTTGGGGTATTCAACGGATCAGGAATGAGAAGAGGTGTTAAGGCTATACAGTCGGTCGGAAGAAGGACTTCTTGCCAGAGAAAAGATTGCGAGAGAGAAACCGACAAAGCCTACACTAGTCCAAGAGGTCAAAAGAGAAGACCGATGGGACTCTAAGCCGAAGCAACAAAGGGATACGAAACCTTATGTCAAGGGAGGTGGAGCCCTACCACGAAAACAGAAAAGAGACAACGAGCCGGAGAAGCCTAGGAAAAGGTTGGGAGGTGCGACAAAGACCACCTACATAAACTTTGACTGGGCCCATACCGGTATTTTGCAGAGTGTGATAAACACTTGGAAGCAAGAAGGTGATTGTACACATTGTGGAAAGAAAAGCCACACCTACCAAACGTGTTGGGGAGATGCCCATGTGTCGGCAGCAATGGTCAGCTCAAGGCCAATAAAAATGGGAGTTCGACAAGCAAGATCGGCTATTGTAAAGTCTAAATTAGCTGGCAGAATTGCGACCATCCAAAACCCAACCAGAGTTAATAAGATCTGGGAACTGGTGGATGACGAGGAACTGACCTAAGTCAGTTTATTGGCACCAACCATGACGGTGATTGGGTATTTAGTGTTCAGATAGAGCTGGAATGGAAATGGGAACCCCTTTTGGCTGGGGAGTATTGGGTACCGACCAGGATGGGGATTGGGTATTCCGTATGTAACTATAGGAGTCGAAACTCAAAATGATCAAAAAGGCGTGAAGCAAGTCTCTCCTTTCAAGATCAAAGCAAGTAGGCTCTAAGTGAAGGGACCCCACGAGGGACTTGCAAGCTCAAATACAAGAATCAATATATGGAGAATCTTGGTTGAAAGAGAGGATAGTTTACATGCCCACATAGCCCGGAAGCCAACAGTACAAAGTTCCACAAGTCACCTGGTGGCCACCTGCTACCCGTGTGCAAGCAAGTTACTATACCGAAGAAGTTGAGACATAGCAATGCAAGATCTACCTGATAACAATACAAAACAGGAGGACAACTGATGCGGACCATTCCACCTACCAAACGAGTCTGAGTCGTATTATAAGTATGTATGATCTTGCCTTCCGGCCAGAGTGTGAGATAGCGATGTACCGCTTTAGTATGCAAGGCCCCTCTGAGGGAGTTGGAGGGATAACTGAAACCCTAAGGGAAATGATCGGTGAAAGTGGGAACCCCATACCAGGGGAGTAAAATGGCTATTAACGGCCCAAAAATCTGCTATGAGCCTAGGTCTGGTGTGTTGGGAGAAGGCATCGAGCCTGAAAACTGGTCGTATGTAATTGCGTATCAGTGAAATGCCACTTAGTATGTAGACCCAGATTGCTAGAGCTAAAAGAGTTACTAGTTTGTTTGAGGAGACCTAAATGGTCGAAACTACGCGGACATTGTAACAAACATTTTTGTTACATACACCCAACACCAATGCAGCCTAAACGAAAGAACGAAGAAAGTCTTATCCACGTCAAGCTTGTAGAATTAGACGCTCTTAAAGCAAAACAGTACAACTGTCCAGAGGAGATCGCTTACCTCCATATACACGATAAGCGATACAAAGTTAAAGTCTTGTTAGACCCAGGATCTAATGTGTTCCTCACCAATAAGGACCTAGTGGAAGACCTTCGCGTTCCTATTATGGAATGCAACAATGCAGTTGATATCTTAGGCTTTGATGGATCATCAGCCGCCTCAGGAGGGAAGTGTTATACTCTTCCTATAAAACTGGAAATACCAAAAAACTGACACATTTCTGAAGTGTTGTGTGAAGTAGCTAAAACCAGTCATTACGGAATGATAATTCCATTTGGTTGGTGGCATCATGAACACCCAGTGTCTCACATAGAAGAGGCAGAAAATTGGACTTTCTCCGTAAAAAGTTATGAAAACTATTTGGAAGAAGATGAAGGAATAGTGGATATGTTTGAATATGATGAATCTGTCGCTTGGGACCCAAATATATGCCATATCGGAAGAATTGGAACCATCGAAAATACTGTGGAACTCGAAATGTTACTGAAGGAATACTGGCATTACAAACATTTGTTCGAAGCCCAGACGGCAGAAAGGTTAGCCAAAGACGGACATTCGATCACGAAATCAACTTGGTTCTAAGATCAATTCCCCCATGGGGACCGATATATTCACTATCCGAAAAACAGCTTAAGGCTTTACAGGAATACTTGGAGATGATGATTAAACAAGAAAAAATCACGCAGAGCCAATCGCCAGCAGGAGTACCCATATTATTCGTATATAAGCCAGATGGCAGACACGCCTAGTTGTCGATTACCGAAATCTAAACAAGATTACGATCCTTAACAAACATCCCCTTCCACTAATGTCCGAACTCAGAGATAGAGTAGCAGGTGCAAAGATCTTCACCAAGTTTGACCTTAAAGACAGTTACCACTTGATTAGAATAAAAGTAGGAGATGAATGGAAAACGGCGTTCTATACAAGATATGGACACTACGAATATAAGGTTATGCCTTTCGGATTGGTTAATGCTCCCACAATATTCTAAGATATGATGAACCAAGTACTCAAAGAATACTTCGATGTCGGAGTTGTGTGTTATCTTGATGATATTCTCATTTATTCAAAGGAGGGAAAAGAATACATCGAACCTGTTAAAAGAGTTTTACAAAGTCTATCGGACTTTCAGTTAGCAGTGTCGCTAAACAATTCAACCTTCTATGCCACTGTGGTAGAATTCCTCGGCTACATGGTAGCAATTGATGAGGTGTCTATGAGCCCCCACAAGGTGGAATCCCTAATGGTATGGAAAGCACCTAAGTCAGTTAGAGAAGTACCAGTCTTTATTGAATTCGCTAACTTCTACCGATGATTTATAAAAAACTTCTCAGCTATTTGTAAACCCATAACTGAGATACTACAAGGAAATCCTAAGGAACTAAAGCACCAATTCACAATGGCCCCGATACTCCATCACTTCTTTCCAGAAAGAAAGATAGTAGTGGAAACCAACACTAGCGATTTTGCACTCTGTTGCGTTCTTTCTCAATACGTTAAGAAAAGGTTACATCTAGTAGCGTTCCATTCCAGAAAGCTAAACTCGACGGAGCATAATCATGAGATTCATGATAAAGAACTTCTTGCAATCCGTGAAGCATTTAAGGAATGTAGACACTACTTAATAGGAACAGAAAAACTGATTACAGTCTTTACCGACAATCAGAACCTACAATACTTCCTCACCTCCAAAGTCTGGAGTTGCCGTCAAATTCGATGAACTGAGAAGCTCGTAGAATACAATTTTCGGATTGGATACCGGCCAGGCACAAACGGTGGAAAGGTTGATGCATTAAGCAGATGGCCGGAGTACCATCCTGAGGAGGGAGCTATGCATTGCGAACAAAAAACTTTGAAAAAGGAAAGTTTCCTGGTATCATTGGTTGTGAGGGTAGGCGATGAAGGAGAAGACTGGAATGGAGATAAGGATTTGGATTTGGAACCTCGAAGAGGTGGAAAGGAACCCATTATCAGGGTCAAAAGATTGAGCAAGAAGGCATACTTGCCGACAAAGGGCTCAAGAATGGTGGCAGGACATGACCTGTATGCTATTGAGGATGACATTGTCTCGAAATATGGACAAGCATTAATAAGGACCAGTATAGCTATAGGGCTACGTGAAGGAACTTACGGAAAAGTTACTCCAAGAAGTGCATTAGCAGTTCAAAGCGGACTTTCCACTGGTACAGGAGTAATAAATGCTGAGTGCACCAGAGAACTCAAGGTCGTACTGTTCAACCACAAAAATGAGGACTGCCAGATAAGAATGGGCGATCGCATAGCTCAACTGGTGGTAGAAAAAGTCAACACCACAGATATGATGGAAGTAGACGACTTGGGAGAGACAGAAGGAGGAGCCGCGGGATTCGGAAGCACCAATATAGCAACTAGATCCTTGATCGTAAAGGAACAGGAACCTAGAATCAGCTACATACAGGTATCAGCTGAAGACAATGAATATTGGTATGATATTTCAAAAGTACCAGAAAAGGTTCTGATGTCCAACGCCATTATCCTGCAAATAGGTATGAAGTAGTTCAATCCCGAATTCTTAAGCGATATACAGGTAGTTATCGGGACAGATGCAGCTCGAAGATAACGAAGGGAAAAACTCATTAGAGTACGAGACTAAGGAAAGAATGTCCCCCAGGAATGGACCTTAACCGACGATCTACTATATTATAAGCAAAGACTATTTGTACCAAATAGTCAAGCTCTATACACCAAGATCGCAAAAGGATGTCATGATGTAAAAGTTGTAGGACATTGCGGACAAGATAAAATCTTGGATATCACCATGCGAGACTTCTACTGGAGAGGACTTGCAGTATAGGTCAACGATTATGTATGATCCTGCGATGAATGCCAACATAATAAGTCGCCTAGACATACCAAGTACAGATTGCTGCAACCATTACAAATACCCTACGCAGCATGGGCGTCTATCTTAGTGGACATCAATACACAGCTACCAGAGTTACAGGGGTGTATACAAATAATAGTAGTAGTTGATAGATTAACAAAGATGGCACACTTCATCGGACTACAGACATCGGCCACTGCTAAGAATATCGCAAATGCAATGCTGAAGGAAGACTGGAGGCTACACGGCCTACTAACTGAAATAATGTCGGACATAGACTCAAAGTTTGCAAAAAGATTTAGGAATGCCATTGCAAGGGGCTGGAAATTAAGCGAAGAATGTCAATGGCATACCACCTTCAGACTGATGGACAAACCAAACGTACCAACAAAGTGCTGAAAGCATAGCTTGGAAGTTTTATCAACTATGATCAGGATGACTGGTATCAGCTACTACCTCTAGCTAAACATGCCGATAACAACTCCACAACCAACGCTCACAGGATGTCACCATTCTATGCGAATTACAGATTCCATCCACAGACACAGTGGATGAAGGAGCACAAAGCTCAAAATCCAGGAGTGACGCTCTACACAAACTGGATTAAGATGATTCATGAACAAGTAAGAGGATCACTAGAAAAGATATGGGAAAGAATGTCAAAATATTATGACCAAAAAGTTCGGCAAGAGCGGGACTTCAGATCGGGGACAAAGTAGTGTTAAACGCTAAGAACATTCCTACGCGACGAAAACCGAAGAAGCTAAGTCCAAAGCTATATGGTCCTTTCCACATTATGGAGAAGCATGGATTGCGAGTATTCAAGCTCAACATATCCGATCGATAGAACATGCACCCCATATTCCATGCCACACCATTGGAACCCTATTGCGAGTCAGTTGATGATAATCGTCAACAACCCCCTAGGGAACCAGAGGCCATTGACGGCGATCCACAATGAGAGAATGAAAAAATTGTAAGAAGTGAGATTTGCTCTTACCGAAAATGAGTACGTGGTCACAATCAAGAAAAGTGAGAACTGTGGTATTTCGTTAAATAGCAAGGGTTTTCAGAAGATGAGAACATACGAGAGCCAGCTACCAGTATGGAAAACGCGGAGAAAGTGGTGGAAAACTTTCATAATGCAAATCCAGATATGCCAGGAAGGGCAGAAGTAAGATAGTAAGGAAAAGGTTTTCCTACCGTGGCCAAGTAAACGTGGGAGGTTTTTCACCCTGACCAGACTGAGTCTTAAAATGTATTTAGAAGAAAATTATAAGAAAGTTATAAAGGCATTTGAGATGAAGCCTGGTAGGAGAAAGCCCATGTTAGGCATATGGAAATCTGAGACATGTGCACAGACCCACGGTAGGGTAACTGCGCACAGACCCTCGATTTTCCAGAGTGCCAACAACTACCTTCGCCCTCCTTATAGGGCCTGCACATCATTAGCGAGATTTCGAGAGTTGTATCTCATAACTAAAAAGTCACATCAATGAAGCCCACTTCATAACACCATAGACATCGCCGCCGTCTGTCCCACTGCATGCTGTTCACAGGATATATGAGAGGGGACCTTTGACAACATCTGGGAAGTAGAATGGAAGGAATCTGTGGGAGGCGCATTGAGTTAGTAGGCTTCAAAGTTAGGCTTCCTCAACTATGGACTAAAGGTGACGGGATGTTTTCGGTGAAATATCCTAAGAGGATGTCCCAGTAGCAGAGGCTATTAAATATATACCGAATCCCCCCATACCCTTTTGAGATCAGCTGTAGGTTGGTTGATCCTAGTACCAGGACCCCTCTACAGAGGCCGGCAGACCAAGCGAAAGCATGCTCAGACTGGAAGACCTAGATAAGTCTGAGCCCCTTAGGACGTTGACACTTTGGGCTCGGACTTGCGATTGGCACTAGGTAGCCAGGCATGAACTTGATCACTTCATGACTGAAGAGACTACTGGAACGATAGTTAACAAGACTAAAGTAATATAATAGTCTATGCGGACAACTAAGTTGGAGACTGCTGCGTGGTATAACAAATAGCGTAGTTATCTCAATGGAGGAATACTATTCAGTAACCATGAAAGGGTATGATAAGTTTCAGGATCAAACGGTGTTCTCAATTATAATATTCTGGATGTTTGCGTACTAAAATCAGGATGGTACTTTGGGGGCATAGTAGTTAGAAGTAGTTCGCAAACACGCAGATGCGGGATATATATATCGAAGTACCCCCCGAGCTTTACAGACATCATTAAGCAATGGAGAAGAGATCTTATCAATATGAAATTGTTTACCTCATAAAGCTTTACTTTACATATTTTATCGAGATGAGCCTTCCTTGACAGATTCTCTGAATGAAGATTTTGGCCTACAACCCTCCGTTATACTAGAAATCGGTGTCCGCCTAACACGATCATGTACAACCATAACATTAGGGCACGCATGACAGGAGAATCATGGAGGGAGGATGTCGAAAACAAACTTCCCAAACGAAATTGTCCGCAGGCTGTTGGCTTTGCAATACACAATAGATTAAGAAAGGGAAGTGGCACTCAGGCTATGCAGTCGGTCAGAAGAAGGACTTCTAGCAAGGGAAAAGTTGGGAAAAGCCCAACCACTAAACCTAAAAGTAGTCCAAGAGGTCAAAAGAGAAGACAAATAGCACTCTAAACTGAAGTGACAAAAGGGAAAAGAAACCTTATGTCCAGGGAGGAGGAGCCCCACTACAAAAGTGGAAAAGGGAAAATGAGCTGGAAAAGCCTAGGAAGAGGATAGGTGGTGCAGCCAAAACCACCCACAGAAACTTCGACCAGGCTCATACCAGTATCCTGCAGAGTGTGATAGATACTCAGAGGAGAAACGGAGATCGTACACACTGTGGAAATAAGAACCATACCTACCAAACGTGTTGGGGAGATGCCCATATGTCGGCAGCAATGGGCAACTCAAGACCGATAAAAACAGGAATTCGATGAACAAGATCGGCTATTGTAAAGCCTAAATTAGCTCACAGAGTCACAACCGTCCAAATCCAGCCTAAGTTAATAAGATCTGGGAACTGGCGGATGATGAGGAACTGACACACACAGCGACTGTGTTTGAGTATTCAGGGTCCTGATAGAGCTGGAATCGAGATGGGAACCCCCTTTGGCTGGGGTGTATTAGGTACCGACCATGATGGGGATCATGTATTCTGTGTGCAACTATAGGAGTTGAAACTGAAAATGATCAAAGCGGTGCAAAGCAAGTCTCTCCTTTCAGGATCAATACAAGTAGGCTCCAAGTGAAGGGACCCCACGAGGGACTTGAGAGCTTGAACACAAGAATCAGTATATGGAGACTCTTGATCGTAAGAGAGGATAGTCAATATGCCCACATGGCCCAGGAGCCAACAGTACGAAGTTTATCAAGTCACCTGGTGGCCACCAGCTACCTTTGTACAAGCAAGTTACTATACCAAAAAAGTTGAGACATAGCAATACAAGATCCACCTGATAATAATACACAATAGGAGGACGACCGACGCGCACCGTTCCACCTACCAAATGAGTCGGAGTCGAATTATATGTGTGTACTATCTTGCCTTCTGGCTAGAGGGTGGGATAGGGATGTACCGCTTTGGTATGGAAGGCCTCTCTGAGGGAGCTGGACGGATAACTGAAACCTGTTAGGCATATGAAAATCTGAGACATGTGTACAGACTCACGGTAGGATAACTGCGTACAGACCCTCAATTTACCGGAGTGCCAACAACCCCCTCCAGCCCCCTTATGGGGCCCACACGTCATTAGCGAGATTTCGCGAGTTGCGTCCCATAACTAAAAAGTCACATCAATGAAGCCCACTTCATAACACCATATACATCGCCGCTGTCTGTCCGACCGTATGCTGTTCGCAGGATATATGAGATGGGACCTTTTGTGACATCTGGGAAGTGGAACAGAAAAAGTCCGTCCAAGATGCATTGGGATAGTAGGCTTCAAGGTTAGGCTTCCTAAACTATAGGCCGTACGTGATGGGACGTTTTCGACAAAATACTCTAAGAGGATGCCCCAATAACAGAGGCTATTAGGGGTATACCGAATCCACCTATACCCTTCTGAGATCAGCTGTAGGTTGGTTGGTCCTAGTAATAGGATCCCTCTACGGAGGCCGGTAGACTAAGGGGAAGCATGCTCAGAATGGAAGACCTAGATAAGTCGGAGCCCCTTGAGACGTTGACACGTCAGGCTCGGACTTGCGATTGGCACTAGGTGACCCGGCATGAACTTGATTACTTTATGACCGAAAAGACTACTGAAATGATAGTCAACAAGAGTAAAGTAATATAATAGTCTATGCGGACATCTAAGCTAGAGGCCGCTGTTGGGCATAACAAATAGCGCAGTCATCCCAATGGAGGAATACTACTCCGTGACCGCGAAAGGCTGTTATAAGTTTCAGGGTCAGACAGTGTCTGTACTCATAAGATTCTAGATGTTTGTGTACTAAAACTAGGATGGTACTTCAGGCTCATAGTAGCTAGAAGTAGTCCGCGAACACTCAGATGCGGGATATAAATATCGAAGTGCCTCCTGAGCTTTACAGACATCATCAAGCAACGGAGAAGAGATCTTATCAATATAATATTGTTTCATACTTTAAATCCTTACTTTACCTATTTTATCGAGACGAGGCTTCCTCGACGGATTCTCCGATCCAAGATTTTTGGCCTATGTCCCTCGGTTATATACTTGAGTTTGGCGTCCGCCTAACAGTATATTGATAGTTCTCCTGTTACCAAGGCTCACTACATGAACTACTTGTTCACCTCACACTTCACCCTTAGCTCAAACTTAGAATACATTTTTGAAGCACCTCACTGTCCCATCTACATTCACACATTCAAAGAAATCTTTGATACTGAGCTGCTCGAAATCGTGAAAGAGTTCACTCAGGAACCTTCGTTGTTCACCATACCTTTTGGGATCCCAATACGGGATCAATTCAATCACATATATCGTACCTGGTACAAACCGGACTTCAAGTGGAGTTCCACCAAGTCGGAAAACTTTGTTTAGTGGAGTTTCCAGTACTCCGACAATAAGAAACCAGGCACAGCCATCCGAGAGCCAGACATCCCCTCTGCCTAGGCCTAAGAATTCCTTATATGTACTATAAGTAAAGTACGGGGACAAAAGGGGTCGTCCGGCACAGCAACGGCAACCCCACAACCACTATAAATTTACTATCTATGTAATAACAACTACTTAAAATGAACTGAAAATTTGAATAAACATCCATTAAATATAACAAAACCCCTATGTGAAATTGTAAAGAAAAAAAATCTATACTTTGTATACCATCCCTTTACATCTAAAACAGCAGCCACTCTCCTAGGCATTGACTCCCATAGCTTTTCCAAGAAATCTCCTTCAATATCCTGGGTCCAAACTATATCAAGAGCTTCTGATAGATGTCTTCTAATAGTATCTGGACCCCCCTTAGTCTTGTGAATGTTAGGAAAGTGCTGGTGCAGCTTTTCCTTTACCCTTTTCCAACAGTGCTCAATAGGATTGAAGTCTGGGGAATTGGGTGGCCATTCCATAACCTGTATATGGTTTTCTGCAAACCAAGCCATAGTATCTCTTGCAGTATGTATCCTTGCACCATCTTGCTGAAATATAGGATCTCCAACTGTGTCCTCCACCTCCTGCCAGACATCAACTAAACCATCCTCCAAAACTCCAATATACACAAATCTATCCACACTCCTGTCAAAAATAGGGATCAGAGGACCCTTATTTTTACCCCAAATGCAAGCCCAGACCATCAGCCTTATCTCAGGTCCTTTTGTAACTCCTTGAATGCAGTCCTTATACCACTTTTCCTCAGGTATTCTGAAGACCCAAATACTCTTAGGATCTTTAGACCTTTCAACCATGCATTCATCACTAAAGATGATTCCCTCAAAGTCTTCCTTTGTCTAATTCTTATACTCCTTTGCCCAGGCTAATCCCTTGATAGCATGCTCATCCTTCAGAAATGCTCTTTTTCTTGCTCTCCACTTCTTTATGTTGACTGAAGCCAATGCTCTCTTGAATGTCTTAACAGAGGCATAGGGTGCAACATTATTGCGCAATTCTGATAATGGCTGATGGCATCCCTTCTCAGACTCTCTGGCTAGGCGGCGGCAGGTTCTGGTATCAATAATTTTGGGTCTTCCAGTAAATGGGAGGTTTTTTCCATCACCCCTCTTTTGATACCGTTTGTAAAAACTTTTAACTGTGCTCTGGGAGCGATGTAAAAGCTGTCTAATCTCAGATAATGCAATATTTTTCTCCCTTAGGGCAACAATTTGCCCTTTCTCAAAGTCTGTGAGGTAACCTGTCTTTTGTGAAGGCATTGTTGTTGAGGGGTGGTTGATTGAGGGGGTGGTGTTTTTTGAGGTGTTGCTTGGTAACCACTGATCAGACGATCCCTTTTGTCCTAGTACTTTACATTTTGAACATCGAGAAAAGGGAAATTCAGGTTCTGAGTCCAGAATCAGATCAACCAAACCCTTTTATACCTACACCTCTAGAGTATCTCAAGCGTTGGATACCTTATATACGATTTCTTAAACCCTTTAAAGGATATAAAGAACTCAGGTACGAAGTACCAGTAATCACTCATCAAGGACTATTACAACAATTAGCCTATCCGGAAAGTATAACAATGGCTGAGATTCCTCAAGATCCGAGAAAAAGAATAATGGCATGAGAACCCATAGATACCCGACCCGATACGACAGACAAAACCGATAATTGGACTATATGGAGTCCCTCCCTATCAACACCTCATGAACCCACTTTCCGGAGAGGAAACTTACCCTCTTACCGATCCCTTAGTATCGCAAGCACTCATCGAATATCAAGGGCCTCTATGCCCAAACCAGGAGGAGATCACGCTGCAAACTTAGCCAGGTTAGCTGCCCGTCTTGGGATAACCTTGGGTTGAATAAGGCAGGATATAGACACCTCGCTTGACCAAGCTAATATCGCCTTCAAACGTTTGAAGAGAGCCACCCAGGACAATACCTTAAAGTTAATTAAGGTGCAGCAACAAATAGCAGAAGGACAGGATGTCTATGATAGCGAGATTGGACTCCTGCTGATGCAACTGGCAGGAGTAGAAGCGGAGGTCAAGGGGATACAACAGGAAATGCTACGGGAAATGGCAAAAAAGATAGATGCCCAAGAGAGGCGTCAACAGGAACATGAAGAGGTAACCACGAGGTTACATGGAACCCTCGGGCAAGAAAGCCAAGCAAAATTGTTCGGAGATCAGACTCTGGAGCAGATGGTCCTTAGTCTGAGGGTGGAATTCGTAGAATTCCACGCTCAAAGCGTTACTCGGGAATGAGAGGTCAACCGTACTCTAGGACAAATACGCCTAGATTAGACAACACGCCAAGCGGAGATTCGCAGGTCCTAGGACCAGCAACAGCACCAGAATAATGAGATGAACCAGACCCTAAAAAGATTGACGGCGGTAATAACTAAAATACTGGCCACAGCGCCTAGTTCCGAAGCTGCAGGACCTGTACCCTTACCTGCAGTCTAAGAAACTAATGATGCGGAGTACTACGCTCCGCCTATACGTCGGGACAAAGGGAAAGGAAAGGAAGCCGCTGACGCATTCCTCTCAGGTGCCCAAGGAGGTGACCCTTGAGATCCCAGCGACAATGATGATGATAATGAGAGAGGAAGAAGGAGAGGAAGTCCTAGCCGGAGAAGGCAAGGACAAATACCAGAATAGTCTGGCATGGCAGAGACCCTTGCTAACACAATGGTGCTAAACATCAAGCGACCATCAGAGCCACCCCCATTCTTTGAAGATAAGCCCGTACAAGACACATATGTCTCGATTCTTCAATGCACTGACTATTTCGAGCGGAACTGGCAATATGGACTTGTTTTGAACATCATATGATCAAATGATTTGCCCTGGTGGAAACTGAACGACTAGCACTTCGAGCTATGAAACTAGTCGAGTACGATGGTAGTATTGAATGTTAGCTAATACTCATGCATAACTATAACATTCGTGCATGCATGACTGGAGAGTCCTGGAGGTAGGAAGTCGAAGATAAACTTCCAAAACAAATTGTCCGCAGATTGTCGACTCTGCAGTATACAACGGATCAAGAATAGGAAGAGGCACGAAGGCTATGCGGTCGGTGTGAAGAAGGACTTCTGGCCAGAGAAAAAATTGCGTGAGATAAACTGCCCAAGCCTAAAGTAGTCCAAGAGGTCAAAAGAGAAGACTAACAGGACTCTAAACCGAAACGACAAAGGGATACTAAACCTTATGTCAAGGGAGGTGGAGCCCCACCATGAAAGCGGAAAAGGGACAATGAGCCGGAAATACCTAGGAAGAGGCTGGGTGGTGCAACGAAGACCACCCATACGAACTTCGGCAAGGGTCATACCGGTATCCCGTAGAGTGTGATAGACATTCGAGAGAAAAAAGGAGATTATACTCGTTGTGGAATGAAAAACCACACCTATCAGACATGTTAGCGAGAGGCCCATATATCGGCGGCAACGGTTAGCTGAAGACTGATAAAATCGGGAATTCGACGAGCAAGATCGGCTATTGTAAAGCCTAAGTTAGCTAGCAGAGTCGCAACCATCCAAAACCCAGCGTGAGTTAATAAAATCTGGGAACTGGCAGACGACGAGGAACTGACCTAGGTCAGTTCATTAGCACCAACGGCGATGGCGTTTGGGTATTAAGTGTCCCTATGGAACTGGAATCGAAATGGGAACCCCCTTTGGCTAGGGTGTATTGGGTACCGACCACGATGAGGATCGGGTAGTTTGTGTGCAACTATGGGAGTTGAACCTCAAAATAATCAAAGTGGATTGAAGCGAGTCTCTCCTTTCAGGATCGACGCAAGTAGGCTCTAGGTGAAGGGACCCCACGAGGAACTTATGAGCTCGAATACAAGAATCAATATATGAAGAGTCTTGACCGAAAGAGAGGATAGTCAACATGGCCACATGGCCCAGGAGCCAACAGTACGAAGTTCCTCGAGTCACCTGGTGGTTACCTGCTACCTGTGTGCGAGCAAGTTACTATACCGAAGAAGTTGAGACATAGCAATGCAAGATCTACCTGATAACAAATACACGACAAGATGACAACCGACGTGGGGTGTTCCACCTACTACACGAGTCTGAGTCGTATAATACGTATGTACTATCTTGCCTTCTGGCCAGAGTGTGGGATAGGGATGTACCGCTTTGGTACGCAAGGCGCCTCTGAGGGAGCTTGACAGATAACTGATATCCTAAGGGAAAGGACTCTGTGAAAGCGGGAACCCCACATCCGGAGAATAAAATGGCTGATAACCACTCAAAAATCTGCTATGAGCCTAGTTCTGGCATGTTGGGAGAAGGCATGCAGTCTGAAAACTGGTCGTGTGCAATTGCGTATCAGTGAAACACCGCTTAAATATGTAGATCCAGATTGTTAGAGCTAAAAGAATTACAAGTTTGTCTGAGGAGACCTTAACGGTCGAAACTACGTGGGCATTGTAACAAACATCTTGTTAACTACACCCATCACCAATGATGCCTAAACGAAAAAACTAAGGGAATCTTATCCGCGCTAAGGGAGTGGAGTTAGATGCTCCAAAACCAAAACAATATAACTGTCTGGAGGGGATCGCTTACCTCCATATACACGATAAGTGATACAAAGTTAAAGTCTTGTTAGACTCAGGTTCCAATGTGTTCCTTATTAATAAGGACCTAGTTGAAGACCTTCGCGTTCCTATTGTTGAATGCAACAATGCAGTTAATATCTTAGGCTTTGATGGATCATTAGCTACCTCTGGAGAAAAGTGTTACACTCTCCCTATAAAATTGGAAATAGGAAAAAATCGACACATCGCTGAAGTGTCGTGTGAAGTGGCTAAAGCAGGTCACTATGGGATGATAATTCCGTTTGGTTGGTGGCATCGTGAACATCCAGTGTCTCACATAGAAGATGCAGAAAATTAGACCTTCTCTGCAAAATATCGTGAAAACTGTTAGGAAGAAGATGAAGGAATAGTGGATATGTTCGAATATGATGAATCCGTCGCTTGGGATCCCAATGCCTACCGTATCGGAAGAATTGGAGCCATCGAAAATCCAGTAGAACTCGAATCATTACCGAAAGAATAATAGTATTATAAATATTTGTTAGAAGCCCCGACTGCAGAAAACCTAGCCTCAAGACAGATATTTGATCACGAAATCAAGTTGATTCCGGGATCAACTCCCCCCTGGGGGCTGATATATCCACTATCTGAAAAACACCTTAAGGCTTTACAGGAATACTTGGAAACAATAATTAAGCCAGGAAAGATTACTTGAAGTTAATCTCCTGCTAGAGCACCTATATTATTCGTACCTAAACCCGATAGAAGACTACGCCTAGTTGTGGATTACCGAAATCTTAATAAGATTACTCACCTTAACAAACATCCCCTTCCACTAATGTCCGAACTCAGGGATAGAATAGCTGGCGCCAAGATCTTTACCAAGTTAGACCTTAAAGATGGCTACCACCTGATTAGGATTAAGGAAGGCGATGAATGGAAAACAGCTTTCCCAACAAGTTATGGGCATTATGAATATAAGGTTATGCCATTCGGATTGGTCAATGCTCCTGCAACCTTCCAAGATATGATGAACCAAGTACTTAAAGAATACTTGGATGTTGGAGTTGTGTGTTATCTAGACGATATTCTCATCTATTCAAAGCATGAAGAAGAACAAATCGAAGCGGTAAAGAAAGTTTTACAAAGTCTATCAGACTTTCAATTAGCTGTATCGCTAAAAAAGTCGACCTTTCAGGCTACAGTGGTAGAATTCCTCAGCTATATGGTAGCGGTCGATGGGGTGCCTATGAGCACCTGGAGGGTGGAATCCATAATGGTTTGGAAAGCATCTAAGTCGGTCAGAGAAGTACAAGTTTTCATTGGATTTTAAAACTTCTGTCGACAATTTATAAAAAGCTTCTTGGCTATTTGTAAACCCATAACCGAGATACTATAGGGAAATCCCAAGAATTTCAAATGGGGACTGGAACAAGATACGGCATTCGAAGAATTAAAATACTAATTCACTACAGCCTCTATACTCAACTACTTTTTCTAAGAAAGAGAAATGGTGGTAGAAACCGATGCTAGCGATTTCGCACTCGGTTGCGTTCTTTCTCAATATTTTGAGAAAAGGTTACATCCAGTAGCTTTCTTTTTCAAAAAATTAAATTCGGCGAAGCGCAATTATGAGATTCGTGATAAAGAACTCCTCGCAATCCTTGAAGCATTTAAAGAATAGAGACACTACTTAATCAAAACGGAAAAACCGATTACAGTCTTTACCGACCATCAGAACCTACAATACTTCCTTACTTCAAAAGTCTGGAGTGGCCGTCAAATTCGATGGGCTCAGAAGCTCGTGGAATACAATTTTCGGATTGTATACCGACCAGGCACAACGGGCAGAAAGCCTGACGTGTTAAGCCGACAGCCGAAGTACCATCCTGAGGAGAGAGCTACGCATCAGGAACAAAAAGCTTTGAAAGAAGAAAGTTTCTTGGTATCATTGGTAGCGAGAGTAGGCGATGAAGGAGAAGACTAGTACTGAGATAAGGATTTAGATTTGGAACCTTAAAGAGGTGGAAAAGAACCTGTTATTAGGGTCAAGAGATTGAGCAAAAAGGCATATTTGCCAACTAAAGGCTCCAGAATGGCGGCAGGACATGACCTGTACACTATTGAAGATGACATTGTCCCGAAATATGAACAAGTATTAATAAGGTTGGGTATAGCCATGGGGCTACATAAAGGAACTTACTGAAGAGTTGCTCCAAGAAGTGCATTAGCGGTCTGAAGTGGGATCTCCACTGGTGCCAGTGTAATCGATGCAGATTATACCAGTGAACTCAAAGTAGTAGTATTCAACCATAAAAATGAGGACTGCCAGATAAGAATGGGCGATCGCATAGCTCAGCTGGTGGTGGAAAAAGTCAACACCTCAGATATGATGGAAGTAGACAACCTGGAAGATAGGGAATGAGGGATTGCGGGATTCGGAAGCACCGATATAGTGACAAGATCCCTGATCGTCAAAGAACAGGAAGCTAGCATCAGTTACCTGCAGGCATCCGCCAAAGACAATGAATACTGGTATGACATTTCAGAAGTACCAGAGAAAGTTCTAATATCAAATGCGATAATCCTACAAAAAGGTATGAAGCAATTCAACCCTGAATTCTCAAACAAGATACAGGCAGCTATTGGGACAGATGCAGTTTGGAGGCAATGGAGGGAAGAACTCATTAGGTTACGAGACGAAGGAAAGGATTTTCCCAAGGACTGGACCTTGACCAATGATCTACTATATAATAAGCAAAGACTATTCGTACCAAGCAGTCAGGCGCTTTACACAAAGATCGCAGAAGGATATCACCATGCAAAGGTTGCAGGACATTTCGGACAAGAAAAAACCTTGGAAATAATCCTGAGAGACTTCTATTGGAAAGCACTTGCGGAATGGGTCAACGATTAAGTACAATCTTGTGATAAATGCCAACATAATAAATCGCCAAGACATGCCAAGTACGGACTGCTGCAACCATTGCCAATACCCTACGTGGTATGGGCATCTATCTCGCTGGACTTTATCACTCAACTACCGGAGTTGCAAGGGTGCTCTCAAGTAATAGTAGTAGTTGATCTGTTTACAAAGATGGAACATTTCATCAGACTTTAAACATCGGCTACTGCAAAAGATGTCACAAATACATTCCTAAAAGAAGTATGGAGACTGCATGGTCTACCAACCGAAATTGTCTCAGACATGGACTCAAAGTTTGCAGGAGAACTTTGGGAATCCCTTTGCAAAGCGCGGGAAATTAAGCGAAGAATCTCGGCGGCATATCACCCTCAGACTGACAGACAAACCGAACGTACCAACTAAGTACTAGAAGGATATCTACGAAGTTTTGTCAACTACTATCAGGACGCCTGGTATCAGCTATTACCTCTAGCTGAACATGCCAATAACAACTCCGCAACCAACGCTCACGGGATGTCACTATTCTATGTGAACTACGGTTTCCATCCACAGACAGAGTGGATGAAAGAATGAGGAGCTCAAAATCCAGGAGCAATACTCTATGCGAACTGGATTAAGACGATACATGAACGAGCGAGAGGGTCACTAGAAAAGACACTGGAACGAATGTCAAAATATTATGACCAGAAAGCTCGACAACAGCCGGACTTCAAGGGCGGGGATAAAGTAATGTTAAACGCAAAGAACATTCATACCCGATGGAAATCAAAGAAGATAAGTTTAAAGCCATACAGTCCCTTCCAAATTATGGAAAAACGCAGATTACGAGCATTCAAACTCCAGATATCCGATCGATGGAACATTCACCCTGTATTCCATGTCGCACTATTGGAACCCTACCGTGAGTCTGTTCATGGCAATCATCAACAACACCCTAGAGAACCAGAGATCATGGACGGCGATCTACAATGGGAGGTTGAAAAAATAGTAAGAAGCGAGGCTCGCTCTTACAGGAAACGAGTACGCGGCCGCTATCAAGAGAAGCGAGAACTGTGGTACTGTGTCAAATGGCTAGGGTGTTCAAAAGATGAGAATACATGGGAGCATGCTACCGGTATGGAAAACGTGGAGGAAGTTGTGGAGAATTTTTATAATGAAAATCTGGACATGCCAGGAAGGACAGAAGTAAGATAGTGAGGAAAAGGTTTTCCTACCGTGGCCAAGTAAATGCGGGAAGTTTTTCACTCTGACCACACTGAGTCTTAAAATATAGTTAGAAGAAAATTATAAAAAAGATATTGGAGGCGAAGCCTGGTAGGAGAGAGCTCATGTTAGGCATATGAAAATACGAGACATTTGCTCAGAGCCATGGTAGGGTAACTGCGCACAGACTCTCAATTTACCGGAGTGCCAACACCCCCTTCTGGCCCCGTTATGGGGCCCGCACGTCATTAGCGAGATTTTGAGAGTTGCAGCCCATAACTAAAAGTTCACATCAATGAAGTCCACTTCATAATACCATATAGGTCGCCGCCGTCCGTCCGTCCGCATGCTGTTTGCAGGATATATGGGAGAGGGCCTTTGTCGACATCTGGGAAGTGGAACGGAAGATATCCGTCGAATATGCATTGAGATTGTAGGCTTCAAAGTTTGGCTTCCTGAACTATAGGCCACAGGTGACAGGACATTTTCGACAAAATACTCCAAGAGGATGCCCCAATAACCGAGGCTATTAGGGGTATACCGAATCCAGCCATACCCTTCTGAGATCAGCTGTAGGTTAGTTGGCCCTAGTAATAGGACCCCTCTATTGAGGCCGGCGGACTAAGGGGAAGCATGCTCAGAATGGAAGACCAAGATAAGTCGCAGCTCCTTGAGACGTTAACACATTGGGCTTGGACTTGCAATTGGCACTAGGTGACCTGGCATGAACTTGATCACTTCATGACCGCAGAGACTACTGGAATGACAGTTAACAAGACTAAAGTAATATAATAGTCTATACAGACATCTAAGCTAGAGGCTGCTATTTGGAATAACAAATAGCACAGTTATCTCAACGGAGGAATACTACCCGGTGACCGCGAAAGGGTGTGATAAGTTTCAGGGTCAGACGGTGTCCGCACTCATAAGATTCTAGATATTTGCATACTAAAACCAGGATGGTACTTTGGGTGCATAGTAGTTAGAAGTAGTTCGCGAACACTAAGACGCGGGATATGAATATGAAAGTGCCTCCCGTGCTTTACAGACATCATCAAGCAACGGAGAAGAGATCTTATCAATATAATATTATTTCTTACTTTAAATCCTTACTTTACCTATTTTATCGAGACGAGCCTTCCTCAACAAATTCTCCGATCAATGATTTTTAACTTTGTTCCCTCGGTTATATACTTGAGTTTTCCGTCCGCCTAATAAAACCCTACAGGAAAGGATTTGGTGAAAGCGAGAACCCCACACTAGGGGGGTAAAATGGCTAATAACCGCCCGAAATTCTGCTATGAGCCTAGGTCTGGCGTGTTGGGAAAAGGCATCCAGCCTGAAAACTGGTCGTGTACAATTGCGTATCAGTGAAATACCGCTTAATATGTAGACCCAGATTGTTAGAGCTACGGAGTTACTAGTTTATCTGAGGAGACCTCAATAGTTGAAACTACGTGGGCGTAGTAACAAACACTTTGTTACCTACACCCAACACCAATGATACCTAAACAAAAGAACCAAGAAAGTCTCATCCGCACCAAGCATGTGGAATTAGACACTTCAAAACCAAAATAATATAACTGTCTAGAGGGAATCGCTTACTTCCATCTACATGATAAGCGATACAAAGTTAAAGTCCTATTAGACTCGGGATCCAACGTGTTCCTTATCAATAAGGACCTAGTTGAAGACCTTCACCTTCCTACAGTAGTACACAACAATGCAGTTGATATCTTAGGCTTTGATGGATCATCAGCCACGTCAGGAGGGAAGTGTTATACTTTCCCTATTAAATTGGAAATAGGAAAAAACCGACACATCTCTGAAGTGTCGTGTGAAGTGGCTAAACCAGGTCACTATGGAATGATAATTGGTTTTGGTTCGTGGCATCGTGAACACCCAGTGTCTCACATAGAAGATGCAGAAAATTGGACTTTCTACGTAAAAGGTTGTGAAAACTTTGTGGGAGAAGACAAAGGAATAGTGGATATGTTTGAATATGAAGAATCAGTTACTTGGAACCCTAATGCATGCCTCATCGGACAAATCGGATCCATCGAAAATACAGCGGAACTTGATTCGTTACCGCAGGAATACTGGCATGACAAAAATTTGTTTGTAGCCTAGACGGTAGAAAAATTAGCCTCAAGACGAATGTGCGATCATGAAATCAAGTTGATTACAGGACCAACTCCCCCCTGGGGGCCGATATATCCACTATTTGAAAACCAGCTTAAGGCTTTACATGAATACTTGGTAACCATGATCAAATAGGGAAAGATTATGTGAAGTCAATCTCGTGCAGGAGCACCTACATTATTCGTACCCAAACGTGATGGAAGGCCATGCTTAGTTGTGGATTACCAGAATTTAAACAAGATTACCATCCTCAACAAACATCCCCTTATACTAATGTCTGAACTCCGAGACCGAGTAGCCAGTGCTAAGATCTTTACCAAGTTAGACCTTAAAGACGGTACCACTTGATTAGGATAAAGGAAGGAGATGAAAGGAAAACAGTATTCCGTACAAGAGACGGACACCACAAATATATGGTCATGCTTTTTGGACTAGTTAACACTCCCGCAACCTTTCAAGATGGGATGAACCAAGTACTTAAGGAATACCTTAATATTAGAGTCGTGTATTACCTTGATGATATTCTTATTTACTCAAAGGACAAAAAGGAATACATCGAAGCTGTCAAGAGGGTTTTACAAAGTCTATCGGACTTTTAATTAGCGGTATCGCTAAACAAAGCAACCATCCATGCGACAGAGGTAGAATTCCTCGGCTATATGGTAGCGGTTGATAGGTTGTCAATGAGCACCCACAAGGTGGAATCCATAATGGTGCGGAAAGCACCTAAGTCGGTTAGAGAGGTACAAGTCCTTATTGGATTCACTACCTTCTACGGACTATTTATTACAAATTTCCCAGCTATTTGGAAACCAAAAACCATGACATTACAAGGAAATTGTAAGAATTTCAAATGCGGAGTCGAGTAGGATACAGCGTTTAATGAATTAAAACACTGATTCACCACTACTTCCATACTCTACCACTTCTTCCCAAAAAGAGAAAAAGTGGTAGAAACTGAGGCTGGCGATTTCACACACAGTTGCATTCTTTCCTGTACATTGAGAAAAGGTTAAATCCAGTAGCTTTCCATTCCAGAAAACTAGAGTCGGCAGAGCGCAATTATGAAATTCATGATAAACAACTTCTCACGATCCTCAAAGCATTTAAGGAATGGCGACACTAGTTGATCGGAAAGAAAAATCAATTACAGTCTTTACATACCATCAGAACCTACAATACTTCCTTACCTCGAAAGTCTGGAGTGGCCATCAAATTCGATATGCTCATGTTAGGCATATGGAAATCCGAGACATGTGCACAGACCCACAGTAGGGTAACTGCGCACAGACCCTCAATTTACCGGAGTGCCAACACCCCGCTCCGGCCCCCTTAAGGGGCCCGCACGTCATTAGCGAGATTTCGAGAGTTGCGTCCCATAACTAAAAAGTCACATCAAAGAAGCCCACTTCATAACACCATATACGTCGCCACCGTCCGTCCGACCGCATGCTGTTCGCAGGATATATGGGAGGGGACCTTTGGTGGCATCTGGGAAGTGGAACAGAGGAAGTCCGTCGCAGGCACATTGAGATAGTAGGCTTCAAGGTTGGGCTTCCTAAACTATGGGCCGAAGGTGACGGGACGTTTTCGGAGAAATACTCTAGGAAGATATCCCAGTAGTGAAAGCTATTAGGGGTATACCGAATTCACCCATACCCTTCTGAGATCAGCAGTAGGTTAGTTGGTCCTAGTAATAGGACCCCTCTATGGAGGCCGGCGGACCAAGGGGAAGCATGCTCAGAATGGAAGACCTAGATAAGTCAGCGACCCTTAAGACGCTGACACGTCGGGCTCGGACTTGCGATTGGTACTAGGTGGCCCGGCATGAACCTGATCACTTCATGACCGAAGAGACGACTGGGACGATAGTCAACAAGACTAAAGTCATATAAAAGTCTATGCGGACATCTAAGTTGGAGGCGGCTGTTTGGTATACCAAATAGCGCAGTCATCTCAACAGAGGAATACTATTCCGAGTCCGCGAAAGGGTGTGATAAGTTTCAGGGTCAATCGGTGTTCGCACTTATAAGATTCTGGACATTTGCGTATTAAAACCAGAGTGGTACTTCGGAGGCATAGTAGTTAGAAGTAGTCTGCAAACACTCAGACGCGGGATATAAATATCGAAGTGCCTCCCAAGCTTTACAGACATCATCAAGCAACGGAGAAGAGATCTTATCAATAAAAAATTGTTTACCTCATAAATCTTTACCTTACTTTTGTTTTATCGAGACGAGCCTTCCTCGACAGATTCTCCGAACAAAGATTTTGGCCTACGTCCCTCGGTTATATACTTGAGTTTGGCGTGCACCTAACAGCACAGAAGTTAGTGCAACGCAATTTCCGCATTGTATGCCGACCCGGCACAAAGGGCAGAAAGCCTGATGCGTCAAGCAGACAGCCAGAGTACCATCCTGAGGAGGGAGCTATACATCGCTTACAGAAATCATTGAAACCGGAAACTTTCTGGGTATCACTAGTAGCGAGGGTAGGCGATGAAGAAGAAGACTGAGATAGAGATAAGGATTTGGATTTGGAACCTTAAACAGGTGGAGAGGAACCCGTGATTAAAGTCAAGAGATTGACCAAGAAGGCATACTTGCCAACAAAGGGCTCAAGAATGGCCGCAGGACATAACCTGTATGCCATAGAGGATGACATTGTCTCGAAATATGGACAAGCATTAATAAGAACAGGAATAGCAATGGGGCTACCTGGAGGATCATATAGAAGAGTGGCTCCAAGAAACGAATTAGCAGTTTAAAGCGGAATCTTCATCGGAGCTAGAGTAATCGATGCTGATTATACCGGTGAACTCTAGGTCGTACTATTCAACCATAAAAGCGAGGACCGCCAGATAAGAATGGGTGATCGTATAGCTCAGCTGATAGTAGAAAAAGTCAATACCTCAGACATGATGGAAGTAGACAACTTGGGAGAAACGAAACGAGAAACTGCAGGATTCGGAAGTACCGATATAGTGACAAGATCCTTGATCGTGAAGGAACAGGAATCTAGTATCAGCTACCTTCAGGCATCGGCTAAAGATAACGAACATTGGTATAATATTTCAGAAGTACCAGAAAAGGTTCTAAGGTCAAATCCCATTATTCTACAAAAGGGCATGAAGTAGGTTGATCCTGAATTCTGAAGCACATACAGGCAGCTATCGGAACAGATGCAGCCGGGAGGTAATGGAGGGAAGAACCTATCAGGTTATAAGACGAAGGAAAGGATTTCGACAAGGACTGGACCTTAACTGACGATCTACTATATTATAAGCAAAGAGTATTTGTACTAAACAGCCAAGAGCTATACATCAAGATCGCAAAAGGATGTTACAACCCAAAGGTTGCAGGACATTTCTGACAAGAGAAAACCTTGGAGATCATTATGTGAAACTTCTACTGGAAATGACTTGCGGAATGGGTCAACGCCTACGTTAGATCCTGCGATGAATGCCAATATAACAAATCATCTAGACACCCTAAGTATGGATTATTGCAACCATTGCAAATACCCTATATAGCATGGGCGTCCATCTAAGTGGACTTCATCACACAGCTGCCAGAGTTGCAAGGATGTACTCAAATGATGGTGGTAGTTGATCAATTTACAAAGATGGCACATTTCATCTGACTTCAGACCTTGTCTATGGCCAAGCATGTCACAAATACATTCCAGAAAGAAGTATGGACGCTATGCGGCCTACCAACCGAAATTGTCTTGGATATGAACTCAAAGTTTACAGGAGAATTCTGGGAATCCTTTTGCAAAGTGCTGGAAATTAAGTGAAAAATATCAATGGCATACCACCCTCACACTGACAGACAAACAGAACGTACCAACCAAGTGCTGGAAGGATACCTGCGAAGTTTTATCAACTATGATCAGGATGACTGGTATCAGCTACTACCTCTAGCTGAACATACCTATAACAACTTGGCAACCAATACTCATGGGATGTCGCCATTCTATGCGAACTACAGATTCTATCCACAGACAGAGTAGATGAAGGAGCGTGAAGCTCAAAATCCAGGTTCAAGAGTCTATGTAAACTGGATTAAAATGATACATGAACAAGCAAGAGGGTCACTAAAAAAGACATAGGAAGGAATGTCAAATTATTATGACCGGAAAGCTCGACAATAGCCAGACTTCAAGATCCAAAACAAAGTAATATTAAACGCAAAAACCATTTGCACCTGACAGAAATCAAAGAAGCTAAGTCTGAAGCTATACAGTCCTTTTCAAATAATGGAAAAGTATAGAATGTGAGCCTTCCAGCTCAACATATCCAATCAATAGAACATTCACCCCATATTCCATGTCGTACTATTGGAACCCTATCGCGAATCTGTTCATGATAATTGCCAGCAACCCCCTAGAGAACCAGAGGATATTGATAGTGATCTACAATGGGTAGTTGAAAAAATAGTAAGAAGCGAGATTCACTCTTACAGAAAACAGGTACACGGTCACTATCAAGAGAAGTGAGAACTGTGGTATTTTGTTAAATGGCAGGTGTGTTCAGAAGATGAGAAAATATGGGAGCCAGCTACCAGTATGGAAAAAGCAGAGGAAATTGAGGAGAATTTTCATAATGAAAATCCGAACATGCCAGGAAGGGCAGAAGTAACATAGTGAGGAAAAGGTTTTCCTACCGGGGCCAAGTAAACGAGCGAGATTTTTCAACCTGATAATACTGAGTCTTAAAATGTGTTTAAACGAATTATAAGAAGTTATGAAGGCATTCGAGGTGAAGCCTGATAGGAGGGAGCTCATGTTAGGCATATTGAAATCTGAGACAAAGTGCACAGAACTCGCGGTAGGGTAATTGTGCACAGACCCTCGATTTTCCGGAGTGTCAACACCCTCTTCTGGCCCCCTTATGGGGCCCACATGTCATTAGCGAGATTTCGAAAGTTGCGTCCCATAACTAAAATGTCACACCAATGAAGCCCACTTCATAATGCCATATATGTCACCACCGTCCGTCAGACCGCATGCTGTTCGCAGGATATATAGCAGGGGACCCTTGACGACATCTGGGAGGTAGAATGGAAGAAACCCCTCGTAGGTGCATTGAGATAGTAGGCTTCAAGGTTAGGCTTCCTAAACTATAGGCCGAAGGTGACGGGACATTTTCGGGGAAATATTCCAAGAGGATGTCCCAGTAGCCGAGGCTATTAGAAGCATACCGAATCCACCCATACCATTCTGAGATCAGCTGTAGGTTGGTTGGTCCTAGTATTAGGACCTTTCTACAGAGGCCGGCAGACCAAGGGGAAGCATGCTCAGAAAGAAGATCTAGATAAGTCGGAGACTCATAAGATGTTGACACGTTGGGCTCAGGACTTGCGATTGCCACTAGGTAGCCCGGCATGAACTTGATCACTTCATGACTAAAGAGACTACTGGAACGATAGTCAACAAGACTTGAGTAATATAATAGTCTATGCGGATAACTATGTTGAAGGCTGCTGTTTGGTATAACAAATAGCGCAGTCATTTCAATGGAGGAATACTATTCCGTAACTGTGAAAGGGTGTGATAAGTTTCCGGGTCAAGCAGTGCTCACAATTATAAAATTCTGGACGTTTGCGTATTAAAATCAGAGTGGTACCTCAAAGGCATAGTAGTTAGAAGTAGTCAGCGAACACTCAGATGTGGGATATAAATATCAAAGTGCCTCACAAGCTTTACAGACATCATCAAGCGATGAAGCGATTGTATCAATATTAAGTTGTTTACCTCATAAAGCTTTACTTTACTTTTTTTATCCAGACAAGCCTTCCTTGACAGATTCTCTGAACGAAGATTTTGGCCTACGTCCCTCAGTAATACAAGAGATTGGCATCTGCCTAACAATCGTCTTCTTGTATGGGATTGTTTGCAGTATGTATGTAATCATCATTCTTATTATAAAGACAGGACAATCCATCTGCTAAAATGTTCTATTTTCCTGGTCCGTACATACTTTTGGTATCGTATTTCTTAATGAATCCTCTCCATCGCAGTCGTTTTATGGTAAGTATAGTACTTGTCTTGAGGTATGTCAGAGGTAGATGATCTTTGACCATAGTAATCTTGTTCCCTTCAAGTATATGGTGAAATGCCGTCAGTGCATCAACTATTGCTAGAGCTTTCAAGTCGCTTGTGACATAATTCATTTGGGCATTAGAGAATTTCCTGCTATGAAGCAAAGCTGACCTGGCATTCTCAAATGTTTCTCCTTATCCTACCCATGCTCCTACACCTGTGTTGGATGCATTGGTTATTAGCCATATTAGAAGCGATGAATTATAATATAATGGTTTCATAACCTTGTATTTGAAACAACTCGCTTAATATTTTCCATGGCTTGGTCTTGGATGGCGGTCCACACAAATTCTGTAGTTCCCATGAGTTCCGCTTAGGGTGATGTAATGGTTGCAATATGTGACAAAAACTGACTGATGTAGTTGACTATTCCTGGAAATTCCTGTAACTATTTCTTGATCTGTGGCATAGTCCATTCTTCGATCTTCGCTATTTTTTCCGGTGCTGGTAAGAGTTCTTCATTATTGATAACATGTCCTAATACTTTTATGCTGGTGGCGAAAAATTCTGATTTCTTCCTACTTGCATAAAATTGAGCCTCCTTTAGCTTGTCGCAAATTAGGGATATGTATTTCAAATGTTCAGATTCTGTGTTGGACAAAATGAGTATATCATCAATATAGACCCACATGAAATATCCTAAGTAGTCGGCAAATAAATCAGAAATTATGCGCATGAAGGTCCCTGGAGTATTCATATCTCCTTGTAGCATAACCTTGCTGACGAAACATCCAAATGGTGTTTTGAAAGTATTCTTGCTTATATCCTATGGTTCCACTCCTGTTTGAAAATAGGTATCACTAAGATCGATATTGCTGCGGTATCTTGCCCTTGCTAGGGCATTCAGGATCATCGTTTGGTTTAGAATGGTCTCACTATCTTTGATTGTAATGTCATTCCTGGCTGTGAGGTCCACCAATGGCCTCATGTGTTTCTTACTTTTTTTTTTCCTAAGCAAACATTGGAGCTGCCAATGAAACTGCTTGTCGTGCCATATTTCCTGCTTTGTCTTTTTCTCTCAGCCATATGCTCATGTCTGTTACCCATTGTTCTGGTATTGAGTAGGTGGGTAATGAGCGCTGCTCTTTTCCTGGTTGTAGGTCTATCTTATGATTGATCTTCCTTAGGGGCAGTAGATTTTCCGGTATTTCCTCAGAAAATACTTCCAGGTATTGGTCCATGACATCTTCAGTGCTAATCACTGCTGATCGGATCATGCCACTCATAGGTGTGCAAACAATTCGTACATTCTGCTTTGGAAACAGAACAGCTAACTTGCCACATTCGATTTGAGCTTAGGGTTGTTCCAGGAAAAGCATTCTTATTAGCGCATCGTATTTTGCTAGCTTACCAACCAACATTCTAGTTCCTGGTGTGCTCAACTTTCCTGGCGATATGTTGACAGTACATTCTTTATGACCTTCAGATCGTGATCCTTTCATAGCTAAATGTATCCTGATTGGGGTTTTTAAATCCTGACAAGGAATTCTGTGCATGGTCACAAAGGTGGTGCTAATCAAGTTTGCTCTTATTGATCTGGTATCAAACATGACTCTGGCTTTTTTGCCATTAATATGGATTGTTCCTTCGAGAGCGTCTTGAGGTTTGACATTTGTCGGTCTAGCAACCTTTGTAAGGATGTCTTTTTCTTCTTCCTCTACTTCCATCCAATT
This sequence comes from Tuber brumale, assembly GCA_014065205.1. Classification (NCBI taxonomy): domain Eukaryota; kingdom Fungi; phylum Ascomycota; class Pezizomycetes; order Pezizales; family Tuberaceae; genus Tuber; species Tuber brumale. The sequence goes on along the minus strand of JACCEG010000235.1, from coordinate 82,060 downwards.
AATAAACACTTCTACTGCTAGTTGTTTCTGTTCCACTCTATCAGAGGTAACTTCTTTCTGCACATTAGTCTTTGTTAGGCAGACGCCAAACTCTAGTATAATTCTCAGGAATGTAGGCCAAATCTTTAATCAGAGAATCTGTCGAGGAAGGCTCATCTCGATAAATAGATAAGGTAAAGATTTAAAGCGTAAAACAATTTTATATTGATAAGATCTCTTCTCTATTGCTTGATGATGTCTGTAAGCTCGGGAGGCACTTCGATATTTATATCTCGCGCTTGAATGTTCGTGGACTACTACTAACTACTATGCTTCCAAAGTATCACTCTGGTTTTAATACGCAAGCGTCCAGAATCTTATAAGTGCAAGTACTGTCTGACCCTGAAACTTATCACCCCCTTTCATGGTTAAGGAATAGAATTCCTCCATTGAGATGACTGCACTATTTATTATACCAAACAGCGGCCTCCAACTTACTTGTCCGCATAGACTATTATATTACTCTAGTCTTGTTGACTATTATTCCAGTAGTCTCTTCGGTCATGAAGTGATCAAGTTCATGCCGGGCCACCTGATGCCAATCACAAGTCCGAGCCCTACATGTCAACATCTTAAGGGTCTCAAACTTATCAAGGTCTTCCTTTCTGTGCGTACTTCCTCTTAGTCCGCTGGCCTCTGCAGAGGAGTTCTATCACTAGGACCAACTAACATACAGTGGATCTCAGAAGAGTATAGGTGGATTTGGTATGTTCTTAATAGCTTCTGCTACTGGGACATCCTCTTGGAGTATTTTGCTGAAAATGTCCCATTGCTTTCGGCCCATAGTTTAGGAAGCCTAGCTTTGAAGCCTACTATCTCAATGCACCTCTGACGAACATCCTCCATTCCACTTCCCAGATGTCGCCAAAGGTCCCCTCCCATATATCCTGTGAACAGCATGCGGTCGGATGGACAGCGGTAACATATATGGTGTTATGAAGTGGGCTTCATTAATGTGACATTTTAGTTATAGGACCCAACTCTTGAAATCTTGCAAATAACGTGTGGGCCCCATAAGGGGGCCAGAGGAGGGTGTTGGTACTCCGGAAAATCGAGGGTCTGTGCGCAGTTACCCTACCAAGAGGTCTGGGTACTTTGTCTCAGATTTCCTTATGCCTAACGGTCTTACCCTTGCCTTTGCCCTTGTCATCTTTGCTGGGACCGTCTCTTGCTAGATGTCCTTTACCTCCACAGGTATCGCAAAGACCTTTTTCTTTTCGCTCCTTAGGCTTATTGTGGGACTTGTTGTTCATCTTCTGATTGTTCTTCCATCCTTCTTATTTGGCAGTGAATTCCTTTGCTGGTTTCTCAAATCTTTTCTTCCCATAAGTGCTAGTGCTTTTTAGGATAGCATCTATACTCTCTGTATTTTCTATAACTTCCTTAACAATGTCTGTTTCAGGATGCTGTAATTCCGCTACTTGCCGTAACCCAGGATGCATGCTCTTAAAGAACTGTTGAAGGAAAGCATAATTGCTTATAGTGTTTGCAGGTAGGCGTGATCGAAACATTAGCAAATTGGTTGCTATAGTTGATATTCTTTGTATCTTGCAATTGTACACTTGCGTGATCTCATGGAATTTGCGATAGGTATTATCTTTCTGTTTCAAAGATTGAAATCTTTCTCGTAGATATCCAACAAGATCTTCTCTGGTCATGTCTTCTCCAAAGTGCTCAGCTGCTTGGAAGACCACTTCTTGAGCACGTCCTTCAGTATAGAAGATCCAATAGTTTCCTTCTCCAGCCTCGCTTGTTCGTAGTCCATTTAGACATAGATATAACTTTACTGAGTTATACCATCTATTGAATACTTCTGGTTTGAGGTCATCTCCTTCACCTGTGAACTTATTAGGTGAAGGTACCTTGATGCTGAGTTTAGCCGTAACAACTGGGTTAGGTCTTGGAGTCAGTGGTCTTGGGACCCCTAGTCCTGGGGCTTCAGGTCCAGCTGGACCTGCTTCAGAACCCATGTCATCTGATATTTCATTGCTATCATAGCTATCTGGATCATTGCTTAGTGGTGCTGGAAGTACCTGTATACTTGTAGGCTTTCTTGGAGATTCTGGGTACCTTCTGAGGGTAGTGGTTGGCAGTTCTGGTAGTTATTGTGATGATTCTCCCGCTGCTTGTTCAGCAGCGTCTCTGGCTAACTGTTGAGCAGTCGTGTCACTTGCCACTTACTCTTTTGCTGGAGTCTTGTGAACTATCCTTTTGAATCCCTAGTACGCTGTTTGGAACTTTTCTCAGGGGCCTTGCCCTTACTTGATCCTGTAACATCTTCTATCTTGATAACTTGCTGAAGTTAAAAAAATGTAACCACCTCTTGGGAGATACAGTAGATGTAGAGTTAACAGGCTTTGTTCTTTACTAAAGGTGGTAACTAGCAAAGCAAAGTCCAGAGGCTTTAACTGAGGTTGTTGAATAGACTTCTTACTATATCGCGACTACTGAAGTCTCAGAGATGTTTGGTGGATCTTAAACTAAAGATTCTCAAAGTGAACTAAAGAAAGTAACTGTTCAACTAAGTATATTGAAAAACTCTGTCTGTCAAAGTCTGCCTCTTCTAACGTGAAGAATAGTAGTTCTTAAATACACTTCTTAGGCTACCCAGAGCCTTGCTTCTCACAACATCTAAGACTCCCAAATGGTGGCCTTGAAACTATACATAAAACATATAAAGTATCAAATCAATACTTGAAACCAAACATAAAATATGTAAAGTATCAAACCGATACTCGAAACCAAACATAAAACATATAAAGTATCAAACGGATACTTGAAACTAAACATAAAACATATAGAGTATCAAATCCTATACCAATCATGCTAAAATCACACCTCGTTTCTTAAAACAAATTCAAAATATCAGCAAAAAAAAAAGCTGCATCTGATACGTAGGTGTTATGTCTAGACAGCTGGTAGACATCAATTGTGTTCTGTACATCTTGTACAACAGGAGATTCAATATACGTCCCTGGAACGTCAGGTGTGTCATGTGACTACTGCAGACACTACCTACATCTGGTGGTAACATGGGATGTCAGGGGCATCTAGTGGTAACATGAGATATCTGTGGTGTCTAGTGGTAACAGAGGATGTCTGGGGCGTCAGGAAGACATCCTAAGTAAGGAGCCTGACTTGGCAAGTCCCACATCTGGATCTGATTACTCTTACCCAGGAGTGATACTTGCACGGCTAGAAAAACAAGGATCAAATACTACTAGTACACTAGCCCTAGTAAGTACTAGAACCAGCCTCTCAGCAACTGTACTAATTTTTATGTAGGAGCAAAAATAGGAGACACAGCAGGAAATCTATTTTAGGTTCTAGAAGAATTATTGAGTGAAAATACTCCAAGTTCTGACTGGAAAACCAAGTGATAGAGTTCTACTGGTAGTAGGCTAAGCCTGACCCTGGTGGGCCAGGTGTGGATCATTTTCCTACCAGTGGCACAAGTCAGGTAACTATACAACATCTTCTCTTACTTTCACTAACAGCTAAGGGCTAACCTTGATGCCAGATTCCTTCAGAGCCCTTTGGCCAGAGTATGCAATACTTTGGCACCTAGACGTACTCGATGTCGGCTTTCCAATGGTACAAAGGATGTCTACTTAACACCAATATCCATGGAGTTACAGCCTGGCAAGCCTTTGTTTAAGTACTGATTTTGACGCGAGATTCCTTCAGAGACCTTTGGGTACAGCACGCGATACTTTGGCACCCAGACCCACTCGACGCCAGCTTTCCAACGGTGCAAAGAACGTCTACTTGACGCCAGTATCCATGGACCTACAGACTATTATAAAGGTACTATTCCCTGGCGAGGTTTTGACTAAGTACTGAGTTTGACACCACATTCCTTCAGAGCCCTTTGGACACAGCATTCAATACTTTGGCACCTAGACCCGCTCGACGCCGGCTTTCCAATGGTGTAAGTAACGTCTACTTAACGCCAATATCCATGGCGTTACAGGCTATTATAGAAGTGGTATTCCCTAGCGAAGTTTAGACTAAGTACTGACTTTGATGCCAGATTCCTTCAGAGCCCTTGGGACGCAGTATTTAATGCTTTAGCACCAAGGCCTGCTCGATGCCAGCTTTCCAATGGTGTAAGGGACATCTACTCGACGCCAATATCCATGGAGTTACAGGCTATTATGGAAGTGGTCTTTTCTAGTGTAGTTGTAGTCACTGCTTCTGTATATTAGCTTTAATAATAAAAACAATTTTAGTATATACAGTTTTTGTGACCCAGGTCAGTAGTAGTGTGTTACGATCCCTATCTAGTATCAGTTCTCAGCAACGGGTAGATGATACTTCTCTTGTTCTTTCTTGACGATAGTTCTTAGACCTATGCCTACGATAAGGTGGGAGAGACTCTCGTGTCTCTAATCCTTATCGCCTATCGTACTTTTTCTTCAACTTGACTCTTATAGTAGAGCCCTTGTTCTGGTAGGTAGGTATTCGTAAAAGCGTAAAGTANCCTCGCGGGGTCCCTTCACTTAGAGCCTACTTGCGTTGATCCTGAAAGGAGAGACTTGCTTCGCGCAGCTTTGATCATTTTGAGTTTCGACTCCCGTAGTTGCACACGGACTACCCGATCCCTGTCGTGGTCGGTACCCAATACACCCCAGCCTAAGGCGGTTCCTATTTCGATTCCAGCTCCATCAGGACACTGAATACCCAAACGCCGTCGCCGTTGGTGCCAATGAACTGACCTAGGTCAGTTCCTCGTCGTCCGCCAGTTCCCAGATCTTATTTACCCGGGCTGGGTTCTGGACGTTTGCGACTCTCCGAGCTAATTTACGCTTTACAATAGCCGATCTTGCTCGTCGAACTCCCATTTTTATCGGTCTTGAACTGACCGTTGCTGCCAATATATGGGCATCTCCCCAACACGTCTGATAGGTGTGGTTTTTCTTTCCACAACGTGTATAATTTCCTTCTTTCCTCTGTGTGTCTATCACACTCTGCGGGATACCGGTATGGGCCTGGGCGAAGTTTGTGTGGGTGGTCTTTGTTACACCTCCCAACCTTTTCCTAGGCTTCTCCGGTTCATTGTCTCTTTTCCGTTTTCGTGGTGGGGCTCCATCTCCCTTGACATAAGGTTTGGTATCCCTTTGTCACTTTGGTTTAGAGTCCCGTCGGTCTTCTCTTTTGACCTCTTGGACTATTTTGGGCCAGGATGGTTGGTCTCGCCCAATTTTCTTTCTGGCCAGCAGTCCTTCTTCTGACCGTCCACCTAGCCTTAGTTCCTCCTCCCATTCTTGGTCCGTCGTATATTGCAGGGCCGATAACCTGCGGACAATCTGTTCTGGAAGTTTGTCTTCCACTACCTCTTTCCAGGATTCCCCGGTCATGCGTGCACGAATGTTATGGTTGTGCATGACTGTTAGATAACGTTCGATACTGCCGTCGTACGTGACTAGTTTCATTGCGCGAAGGGCTAGTCTTTAGGCCTCTACCGGGGCGAATCGCTTGATCATATCATGTTCAAAGCAAGTCCATGTCGCCAGCTCTGGTTGCTGGGTTTCCCCGTGGAGTCCATCCCTGGCCTTCCGATACCATACTGTATAGGGAAGGACTATTTCTCCTCTTGTACAACTGAGCGCGTATATGATCCGTTCTCTTGCATTATCCAGATTCGATGGTTTCTCTCGAAGTAATCGGTGCATTGCAAGATCGACACGTATATATCTTGTGCGGGCTTGCCTTCAAAGAATGGAGCTGGTTCTGATGGTCGCTTAATGTTCAGCGCCATCGCGTTGGCAAGTGTTTCTGCCATGCCAGACTGTTCTGGTGTTTGTCCTTCCCTGCCTCAGCTAGGACCTCCTCTCCTCCTACCCCTCTCGTCATCATCATCCTCGTCATCATCACTAGGGTCCCCTGGGTTACCCCCTTGGGCACCTGAGGGGAATGCAACAGCGGTTTCTCTGCCCTTTTCCTTTTCCCTACGTGTAGGTGGAACGTAGTACTCCTCATCGTCCGTTTCATGGACTGCGGGTAATGGTGCGGGTCCTGCAGCTTTGGGACTTGGTCCCGCGGCTAATATTTTATTTATTGCCGCTGTTAACCCCTTAAGGGTTTGGTTTGTCGCGATATTCTACAGTTGTTGCTGGTCATGAGACCTGCGAACCTCCGCATGGCGCGCGTTCTGATCCGTGCGTAATTGTCCAAGGGTGCGATTGACTTCTCTTTCGCGAGTGACACTTTGGGCCTGGAATTCGACGAATTCCGCTCTTAGACTGAGGACCATTTGTTCCAGAGTCTGGTCTCGGGCCAATGCCGCTTGGCTTTCTTCCCCGAGGGTTCCATGTAACCTCGTGGTTACCTCTTCAAGTTCCTGTTGACGCCGTTCCTGAGCGTCAATCTTCTTTGCGACTTCTCGCAACATTTCTTCTTGTATCTCCTTGACTTCACTTTCGACGCCTGCTAGCTGCATCAACAAGATTGCAATGTCGTTATCGTGGACATCTTGTCCATCGGCGATTTGCTGTTGAACCTTAATTAATTTTAAGGTATTGTCTTAGGTAGCTCCCTTCAAATGTTTGAAGGCAATATTAGCTTGGTCAAGGGACGTATCTATGTCCTGTCTTATTTGACCCAAGGTTATCCCGAGACACGCAGCCAGTCTGGCTAAGGTCGCGGCATGTTCCCCTGGCCTCGGTGTGGGGACTCTTGATATTCTATGAGTACTCGCGACACTAGAGGATCGGTGCGAGGGTATGCCTCCTCTTCGGAATGAAGGTTCCTGAGGTGTCAAATGGAAGGAACTATGAATGGCGGAATCACCCGCTTTATCCGTGGTGTCGGGTCGGGTATCCATAGGTTCACCCGCCGTTATCCTTTTTCTCGGGTCTTGAGGTATCTCCGCCATTGTGATACTTTCCAGACAGGCTAGCTGCTCTAGTAGTCCTGGATGAGTGATTACTGGTACTTCGTACCAGAGTTCTCGATATCCTTCAAAAGTTTTAAGGAATCGTATGTAAGGTATCCAACGTTTGAGATACTCTAGGGGTGTCGGTATAAAAGGGTTCGGTTGGTCCGATTCTGGACTTAAAAGCTGAATCACCTTTTTCTCGCGGTTTAGGATGTACTTATAGTACATATAAAGTGTATTAGGCCCAGGCCGAGGGGATGTCTGGCCCCCGAATAACTGTGCCTGGGGTTTCCTTTTCCTTCTCTTCCGTTTTTAAAGAGTACTGGGTGCTCCAGTCGACGAAGTTTTCCGACTCAGTGGAATTCCACGCGAAATCCGAACCGTGCCAGGTACGATATATGCTATTGAATTGATCCCTTGTTGGGATCCCGAAAGGTACTGTGAACCACGAGGGTTCCTGGGTATATTCTTCTTCGATTTCAAACAGCTCGGTTTCAAATATTTCTTCGAAGGAATGAATATAGATAGGACAGTGAGGTGCTTCGAAAATGTAATCGAAGTCTGAGGTGAGGGTGGAGTTTGAAGTGAACTCATAGTTCATGTAGTGAGCCTTGGTAACAGGAGAACTATCAATATACTGTTAGGCGGACGCCAAACTCAAGTATATAACAGAGGGACGTAGGCCCGAAATCTTTGATTGGAGAATCTGTCGAGGAAGGCTCTTCGCGATAAAATAGGTAAGGTAAAGATTTAAAGGGTAGAACAATATTATATTGATAAAATCTCTTCTCAGTTGCTTGATGATGTCTGTAAAGCTCGGGAGGTACTTCAATATTTATATCCCGCGCCTGAGTGTTCGCGGACTACTTCTAACTACTATGCCTCCAAAGTACCACTCTGGTTTTAATACGCAAACGTCCAGAATCTTATAAGTGCGAACACCGTTTGACCCTGAAACTTATCACACCCTTTCGCGGACTCGGGATAGTATTCCTCCGTTGAGATGACTGCGCTATTTGTTATACCAAACAGCCGCCTCCAACTTAGATGTCCGCATAGACTTTTATATAACTTTAGTCTTGTTGACTATCATCCAGTAGTCTCTTCGGTCATGAAGTGATCAGGTTCATGCCGGGCCACCTAGTGCCAATCGCAAGTCCGAGCCCGACGTGTCAGCGTCCTAAGGGTCTCCGACTTATCTAGGTCTTCCTTTCTGAGCGTGCTTCCCCTTGGTCCGCCGGCCTCCATAGAGGGGTCCTATTACTAGGACCAACCAACCTACAGCTGATCTCAGAAGGGTATGGGTGGATTTGGTATACCCCTAATAGCTTTCACTACTGGGATATCCTCCTAGAGTATTTCTCCGAAAACGTCCCGTCACTTTCGGCCCATAGTTTAGGAAGCCCAACTTTGAAGCCTACTATCTCAATAGTTCTCCCACGGATTTCCTTCGTTCCACTTCCCAGATGTCGCTAAAGGTCCCCTCTGAAATACCCTGCGAACAGCATGCGGCCGGACGGACGGCGGCGACGTATACGGTGTTATGAAGTGGGCTTCAGTGATGTGACATTTTAGTTATGGGACGCAACTCTCGAAATCTCGCTAATGACTTGCGGGCCCCATAAGGGGGCCGGAGGGGGGTATTGGCACTCGGGTAAATTGAGGGTCTGTGCGCAATTACCCTACCGTGGGTCTGTGCACATGTCTCGGATTTCCACATGCCTAACATGAGCTCCCTCCTTCCAGGCTTCGCCTCGAATGCCTTTATAACCATTTTATAATTCCTTTCTAAATACATTTTAAGACTCAGTATGGTCAGGGTAAAAAACCTTCCGCGTTTACTTGGCCACGGTAGGAAAACCTTTTCCTCACTATCTTACTTCTGCCCTTCCTGGCATGTCCGGATTTTAATTACGAAAATTCTCCACAACTTCCTCCGTATTTTCCATACCGGTGGCCGGCGCCCATGTGTTCTCATCTTCCGAACACCCTTGCCATTTAACGAAATACCACAGTTCCCGCTTCTCTTGATAGCGACCGCCTACTCGTTTTCTGTAAGAACAAATCTCGCTTCTTAGGATTTTTTCAACCTCCCATTGCAGATCGCCGTCAATGTCCTCTGGTTCTCTAGGGGGTTGTTGGCGATTGTCATGAACTGACTCGCGGTAGGGTTCTAATAGTGCGACATGGAATACGGGATGAATGTTCCATCGATCGGATATGTTGAGCTTAAATGCTCTGGATCCGCGTTTTTCCATAATTTGGAAGGGGCCGTATAGCTTTGGACTTAGCTTCTTGGATTTCCGTCGGGTGTGGATGTTTTTTGCGTTTAACATTACTTTGTCCCCGATCTTGAAGTCCGGCTGTTGTCGAGCTTTTCGGTCATAATACTTCGACATCCCTTCTCGTGTCCTTTCTAGCGACCCTCTCGCTTGTTCATGTATCGCCTTAATCCAGTTTGCGTAAAGTGTAGCTCCTGGATTTTGAGCTTCGCGCTCCTTCATCTACTCTGTCTGTGGATGGAAGCCATAGTTCGCATAGAATGGTGACATCCTGTGAGCGTTTGTTGTGGAGTTGTTGTAGGCATGTTTAGCTAGCGGTAGCTGCTGATACCAATCATCCTGATCGTAATTGACAAAACTTCGCAGGTAACCTTCCAGCACTTCGTTGGTATGTTCAGTTTGTCCGTCAGTCTGAGGGTGGTAAGCTGTTGACATTCTTCGCTTAATTTCCAGCGCCTTGCAAAGGGATTCCCAAAATTCTCCTGCAAACTTTGAGTCCATGTCTGAGACGATTTCGGTTGGTAGGCCGCGCAGCCTCCATACTTCTTTCAGGAATGCGTTTGCAACATCCTTGGCCGTCGCCGAGGTCTGAAGTCCGCTGAAATGTGCCATCTTTGTGAACCTATCAACTACTACCATTATCTGAGTACACCCTTGTGACTCTGGTAGTTGCGTGATGAAGTCCACCGAGATAGATGCCCATGCCGTGTAGGGTATTTGCAATAGTTGCAGTAATCCGTACTTAGCATGTCTAGGCGATTTGTTATGTTGGCATTCATCACAGGATTGTACGTAGTCGTTGACCCATGCCGCAAGTCCTTTCCAGTAGAAGTTTCTCATGATTATTTCCCAAGTTTTTTCTTGTCCGAAATGCCCTGCAACTTTTGCATCGTGACATCCTTCGGCAATCTTGGTATATAGCGCCTGACTGTTTGGTACAAATAGTCCTTGCTTATAATACAGTAGATCGTCGGTTAAGGTCCAGTCTTTGGGAAAATCCTTTCCTTCGTCTCTTAACCTATTGAGTTCTTCTCTCCTTTGCCTCTAAACTGCATCTGTTTCGATAGCTGCCTGTATCTCGCTTAGGAATTCAGGATTGAACTACTTCATACCTTTTTGTAGGATAATAGCATTTGACATCAGAACCTTTTCGGGTACTTCTGAAATATCGTACCAATGTTCATTGTCTTTAGCCGATGCCTGTAGGTAGCTGATGCTAGGTTCCTGTTCCTTGACGATCAAGGATCTTGTCGCTATATCGGTGCTTCCGAATCCCGCGGTTCCTCGCTCCGTTTCTTCCAAGTCGTCGACTTCCATCATGTCCGAGGTGTTGACCTTTTCTACCACTAGTTGGGCTATGCGATCGCCCATTCTTATTTGTCAATCCACATCTTTATGGTTGAAAAGTACGACTTTGAGTTCGCCGGTATAATCCGCATCGATTACTCCCGCGCCGGTAGAGATTCCGCTTCGGACCGCTAATCCACTTCTTGGGGCAACTCTTCCGTAGGTTCCTGCGGGTAGCCCCACCGCTATACCCGCCCTTATTAACGCTAGTCTATATTTTGGGACAATGTCATCTTCTATGGCGTACAGGTCATGTCCTGCCGCCATTCGTGAGCCCTTTGTTGGCAAGTATGCCTTTTTGCTCAATCTCTTGACCCTAATTACGGGTTCCTTTCCACCTCTTCGAGGTTCCAGATCCAAATCCTTTTCTCCATCCCAGTCTTCTCCTTCATCGCCTACCCTCGCTACTAACGACACTAAGAAATTTTCTTCTTTTAAAAGTTTCTGTTCGCTATGCGTAGCTCCCTCCTCAGGATGGTACTCCGGCCGTCGGCTTAATGCGTCAGGCTTTCCGCCTTTTGTGCCTGGTCGGTATGCAATGCGAAAATTGTATTCTACCAACTTCTGAGCCCATCGAATTTGACGGCCACTCCAGACTTTTGAGGTGAGGAAGTATTGTAGGTTCTGATGGTCGGTAAAGATTGTGATTGGTTTTTCTTTTCTGATCAAGTATTGTCTCCATTCCTTAAAGGCTTCGAGGATTGCGAGAAGTTCTTTATCATGGATCTCATAATTGCGTTCTGCCGAATTTAATTTTCTGGAATGGAAAGCCACTGGATGTAGCCTTTTCTCAAAGTATTGAGAAAGGACGCAGCCAAGTGCAAAATCGCTAGCGTCTGTTTCTACTACCGTTTCTCTTTCTGGAAAAAAGTGGTGGAGTATGGGGGCTGTGGTGAACCGGTGCTTTAGTTCTTCGAAAGCCGTGTCCTGTTCAATTCCCCATTTAAAATTCTTAGGATTTCCTTGTAATGTCTCGGTTATTGGTTTGCAAATAGCCAAAAAGTTTTTGATAAATCGTCGGTAAAAGTTAGCAAATCCCAGAAAGACTTGTACTTCTCTAACCGACTTAGGTTCCTTCCACACCATTATGGATTCCACCTTTCGGGTGCTCATAGACACCCCATCAACCGCCACCATATAGCCGAGGAATTCCACCTCGGTGGCATGGAAAGTCGATTTCTTTAGCGATACCGCTAACTGAAAGTCCGATAGACTTTGTAAAACTCTCTTAACAGCTTCGATGTGCTCCTTTTCATCCTTTGAGTAGATGAGAATATCATCTAGGTAACATACGACCCCAACATCAAGGTATTCTTGAAGAACTTGGTTCATCATATCTTGGAAGGTTGCCGGAGCGTTCACCAATCCAAAAGGCATAACCTTATATTCGTAGTGTCCGTACCTTGTACGGAACGCTGTCTTCCATTCATCTCCTTCTTTTATCCTAATCAGGTGGTAGCCGACCTTAAGGTCTAACTTGGTGAAGATCTTTGCGCCGGCTACTCTATCCCTGAGTTCGGACATTAGTGGAAGGGGATGTTTGTTGAGGATAGTAATCTTATTCAGATTTCGATAATCCACAACTAGACGTAGTCTACCATCTGGTTTAGGTACGAATAATATGGGTGCGCCTGCTAGGTGATTGGCTCCGGGTAATTTTCCCTTGTTTGATCAGCGTTTCCAAGTATTCCCGTAAAGCCTTAAGCTGTTTTTCGGATAGTGGATATGTCGGCCCCCAGGGGGGAGTTGATCCCGGAATCAACTTAATTTCATGATCGAATGTTCGTCTAGGGGCTAGTTTTTCTGCCGTCTGTGCTTCAAATAAATGTTTGTAATTCCAGTATTCTTTCGCTAATGATTCGAGTTCCACCGTATTCTCGATGGCTTCAATTCTTCCAATGCAGCAGGCATTAGGATCCCAAGCGACGGATTCGTCATATTCGCACATATCCGCTATTCCTTCATCTTCTTCCACACAGTTTTCTCAACTTTTTGCGTAGAAGGTCCAATTTTCTGCATCTTCTATGTGAGATACTGGGTGTTCACGATGCCACCAACCAAAAGGAATTATCATTCCATAGTGACCTGCTTTAGCCACTTCACACGACACTTCAGACATGTGTCGGTTTTTTCCTATTTCCAATTTTATTGGGAGGGTATAACACTTCCCTCCAGAAGCGGCTGACGATCCGTCAAAGCCTAAGATATCAACTGCATTGTCACGTTCTATAGAGGGAATGCGAAGGTCTTCCACTAGGTCCTTGTTGATAAGGAACACGTTGGATCCCGAATCTAACAAGACTTTAACTTTGTATCGCTTATCGTGTATATGGAGGTAAGCGGTCCCCTCCGGACAGTTGTATCGTTTTGGTTTCGGGGCTTCAAACTCCATGCGCTTAGCGCGGAGAAGATTTTCTTGGTTCTTTCGTTTAGGCATCGTTGGTGTTGGGTGTAAGTAACAAGATGTTTGTTACTACGCCCCCGTAGTTTCGACCATTGAGGTCTCCTCAGACAAACTAGTAATTCTTTAGCTCTAACAATCTGGGTCTACATACTAAAGCGGCGTTTCACCGATACGCTATTGCGCACGACCAGTTTTCAGGCTGGATGCCTTCTCCTGACACGCCAGACCTAGGCTCATAGCAGATTTTCGGGCGGTTATTAGCCATTTTACTCCCCTGGTGTGGGGTTCCCGCTTTCACCGAGTCCTTTCCCTTGGGATATCGGTTATCCGTCCAACTCCCTCAGAGGGGCCTTGCGCACCAAAGCGGTACATCCCTATCCCACACTCTGGCCAGAAGGCAAGATAGTACATACATATAATACGACTCAGACGCGTGTGGTAGGTGGAACGGCCCGCGTCGGTTGTCCTCCTGTCGTGTATTGTTATCAGGTAGATCTTGCATTGCTATGTCCCAACTTCTTCGGTATAGTAACTTGCTTGCACATAGGTAGCAGGCAACCACCAGGTGACTCGAGGAACTTTGTACTGTTGGCTCCTGGGCCATGTGGGCATGTTTACTCCTGTCTCTTATACACATCTAGATGTGTATAAGAGACAGGTGTTATGAAGTGGGCTTCATTGATGTGACATTTTAGTTATGGGACGCAACTCTCGAAATCTCGCTAATGACGTGCGGGCCCCATAAGGGGGCTGGAGGGGGGTGTTGGCTCCGGTAAATTGAGGGTCTGTGCGCAATTACCCTACCGTGGGTCTGTGCACATGTCTCGGATTTCCATATGCCTAACAGGATGATGGATGGTTAGAAAAGATTAACGGCACATTTCTGTATTTGACTATGGCCATATTGTGTCATGCTCTCTAGTATTGGCAGATGGGGAACTTCGTTGATAAAGTATTTTTCACGCGTTCCAGTCTTTAAGGTAGAAATAAAAAATATCCCCTCTAGTCCAATAATGGTGCAGCTAATGGAAAAACAGCACTACTAGAATATCGGTTAGGAATGTGAAGAAATACGCCAGTGTCTTTTCAGACTAAAATCACAGAGCGGATAAGGAGAGAATTAAAGGATAGAATTGCGAAGGATCGCAAAATATGTGTAGAGAGAACTGACAGATATTCAAATAACCTTGATGCCTTGCACTGAGAGTTTGGAATTCATCTGGAGCAAGTTTGATCACAAGTGGATGTTGTTGGCCACAGGCATACTACTCTGCGAGAATATAGTCAGGGAGAACTAGAACCGGTCGAAATGCAAGGTCTGCCAGCACAGCTGAAGATCCCCAACAGTGTTTAGATGAAACCAGGTCGGACGATGAGGAGGAAAATGAATTTATTTATTAGTTTATAATTTGGTATCTGTAAGGAAAAAAATAATAAAGTAGATTAAAACTATCGCAGAGAAAGTAAGATTCTTTGAGAGGTGGGGGACAGGATCTCATTGAGGTCACAGTATTGAAGATATCGGGATAAGAAAATATAGAGCCAATGAATCCCAGATGGAGTCAGACAAAACCTGCAATCACAAAAGAATTTTAGAATACGTCCTGTGGATTTGGTAAAATACAACATAGGGTTGGAATGTACAGCATAATTAGTAAAGCTGCAAAAGTTGTCTGAGGCTTGCGGACGGGAAAGGAATGTAAGTAGTGAATGCGGACGAAATACGGATGATGACAGGCTATCTAGTAAATATATTGGGTGCACACAGAAATACAAAATGGAATAGGAAGATGGAAACAATATGAGGGAGAACAGGAGAGAAATCAAGGGTGATAAGAGGACTACTGGACAAAAAAGGAAAATACTAGGTTGAATGCAGATGAAGCGTAGATGAAACTAGCTATTAGGAGGAAGGATATGGCCGGCGAGAGCAGATATTGTGGGGACTCTAAAAAAAGTAGATCGATGAGAAGTACACATTTGCAATGGGACTCAAGAGTCAGCAGATGCTAGGAGTAATTTGGCAAGAATCAATAAACTAGAGGAATGGTTGCTAGAGATTGTCTCCTGTGTACTGTCTGATACATCCGGATGAGAAAGGAGTGTATCGGAGACATCACGTATTAGGCAGAGGCTTAACTCTAGTATAATTCTGAGAAACATAGGCCAAATCTTTGTTCAGAGAATCTGTTGAGGAAGGCTCATCTTGATAAATAGATAAGGTAAAGATTTAAAGTGTAAACAATATTATATTGATAAGATCTCTTCTCCATTCCTTGATGATGTCTGTAAAGCTCGGGAGGCACTTCGATATTTATATCCCGCGTCTGAGTGTTCGCGGACTACTTCTAACTACTATGCCCCCGAAGTACCATCCTGGTTTTAGTACGCAAACATCCAGAATCTTATAAGTGCGAACACCATTTAACCTTAAAACTTATCATACCCTTTCGCGGTCACGGAATAGTATTCCTCTGTTGAGATGACTGCGCTATTTGTTATACCAAATAGTGGCCTCTAACTTAGATATCCACATAGACTATTATATTACTTTAGTCTTGTTGACTATTGTTCCAGTAGTCTCTTCAGTCATGAAGTGATCAAGTTCATGCTGGGCTACCTAGTGCCAATCGCAAGTCCGAGCCCAACGTGTCAACGTCTTAACAGTCTCTGACTTATCTTGGTCTTCCTTTCTGAGTGTTCTTCCCCTTGGTCCGCCGGCCTCCGTAGAGAGGTCCTATCACTAGGACCAACCAACCTACAGCTGATCTCAGAAGGGTATGGGTAGATTCGGTATGCCCCTAATAGCGTCTGCCACTGGGACATCCTCTTAGAGTATTTCACCGAAAACGTCCCATCACCTTTGGCCCATAGTTTAGTAAGCCTAACTTTGAAGCCTACTATCTCAATGTGCCTCTAACGGACCTCTTCCATTCCACTTTGCTGATATTGCCAAAGGTCCCCTCCCATATATCCTGTGAACAGCATGCGGTCAAACAGGCGGTGGCGACGTATATGGTATTATGAAGTGGGCTTCATTGATGTGATACTTTAGTTATGGGACGCAACTCTCGAAATCTCGCTAATGATGTGCGGGCCTCATAAGGGGGCCGGAGGGGGGTGTTGGCACTCAGGTAAATCAAGGGTCTGTGCACAGTTACCCTACCATGGGTCTATGCACTCGTTTCAGATTTCTGTATACTTAACATCACGTCTAGTCGCGCCCTTCCAAATTGGGAGTTTACATTTAGCTCTTCATGAGCATCAGACGCAGAGGAGGTATAGGATATAAGATAAATCTTTTACTGATGTATATTCCACTTCCTCCTCTGTTTTCTTTGTTAGTGAGTTTTTTCACTTTTCTTTAATATTTTCCTTTCTCTTAATCCAGTTTCATCTAGTTTATTAAGGTAAGTTATATACTTTAAGAGCTTTTTCTTATGTGAGTTACTGATATTCTCAGTTCTATTGTAGTGAAACTTTGTGGGACTTTAGGAATATGAGTACTTGTAACTTTTGACTTTGACTATAGGTTCTCTCTTAGTATTGAATTGGCTGTAAACTGAATACTCTTTCTTCAATTATTATTACTTTTAGACTCTACTAGCTTTTTCAATTTTACATAGGTATTATTTTTACTATTCAAACTAATATGATCCTTCATTCATTCTCTTACTTTTTATATTACTCTTATTCTTTGCTTTTCACTTTTTCATCATCTGTATTATTTTATTTTCTATTACTCTCAATTTTCGATTTTAACTAATTTTACAGGTTCTCCTAACTGGTTAATTTCAAACTGAAGTTAAGTCTAGTTTCTCTTAATAAGTAATTCAAGAAGTTTTTTATTTCTAAAATACTTCTAGAATAAATGGTTTATCTTAGTTTAATACTATTTGTGTGTAATGACCCTTTACGAGTGAGATTAAAGGAAGACTAAAGCCTACACCAATGCTAGAAGTAGATACCTACTAGGTTAGATTGAGTGAGAAGGTATAAGTCTAGTCCGCTAAGGTACTGGAGATTGAGTATCTTAGCTGGACATGAGTCACCTTACTGATAGGTACTTGAGTACTTGGTATGAGTAGTAGTTACCCTGTTGAGTAGGGTAACCCTTGTAGTTGGATGATGAAGTTGTCCTGTTTTCGCAGTAGTCTTTCAGGGTAGAGTTACTCTACTTAGTAGAGTAACTCAGGGTGCTGTTACCCTAACTTTAGTTCAGAGTTACTCTACCTTGAACATCTGGTTACCCTACCATAGAACTAAGATACCTTACCTAGTATGTAACATGTTATACAGGACTTCAGAAGAAGTTCTAATAATATTTGTCACACAAAATAACATAAGGTGTATAAAACTCAGCATGATATGGGAACCTGCTGAAGAAGTAATTGAGCTACAAACTATTAGGCGGACACCAAACTCTAGTATAACTGAGGAATGTAGGCTAAATCTTTGATTAGAGAATCTGTTGAGGAAGGCTCATCTCGATAAATAGGTAAGGTAAAGATTTAAAGCGTAAAACAATATTATATTGATAAGATCTGTTCTCCTTTGCTTGATGATGTCTGTAAAGCTCAGGGGGCATTTCGATACTAATATCCCATGTCTGAGTGTTCATGGACTACTTCTAACTTCTATGCCTCTGAAGTACTACTCTGGTTTTAATACACAAACGTCCAAAATCTTATAAGTGTAAGCACCATGTGACCCTGAAACTTATCACACCCTTTTACGGTTACGGAATAGTATTCCTCCATTGAGATGACTGCGCTATTTGTTATAGCAAATAATAGTCTTCAACTTAGTTCTCCACATAGACTATTATATTACTTTAATCTTGTTAACTATCATTCCAGTAGTCTCTTCCGTGATGAAGTGATCACTGTCCTGCCGGGCTACTTAGTGCCAATCTGTTAGGTGGATGCCAAACTCTAGTATAACTGAGGGACGTAGGCCAAAATCTTTGTTTGGAAAATCCGTCAAGGAAGGCTCGTCTCAATTAAATAGGTAAAGGTAAAGATTTATAGTGTAAACAAATTTATATTGATAAGATCTCTTCTCTATTGCTTGATGATATCTGTCATGCTCAAGAGGCACTTCGATATTTATATCTCACGTCTGAGTGTTTGCAGACTACTTCTCACTACTATTATAACCAGTACTGGTTGCTGGTTTAGGATTTTCAGGTATCAGTTGATGCTGTTTATGTTTTGAATTTGTTTCAGGAAATGAGATGTGCCTCTAGCCTGATAGTATAGGGTTTAATACTCTATATATTTTATGTTTGATTTCAAGTATCGATTTGATACTTTATATGTTTTATGTTTGGTTTCAAGTATCAGTTTGATACTTTATTTGTTTTATGTTTGGTTTCAAGTATCGGTTTGATACTTTATATATTTTGTGATACAAGGCTCAAATTAGCCTGACAAGTGTATTTAAAGGCTACAATTTTTTAGATTAGAAGGAGCAGAATTCAAGAGACAGAGTTTTTCTATATACTTGGTTGAACAGTTACTTTCTTTAGTTCGCTTCGTGAATCTTTAGTTTGAGATCTACCAGTCATCTCAGAGACTTCAGTAGTCATGATACAGTAAGAAGTCCATTCAACAACCTCGGTTAAAGCCTCCGGATTTTGATTCACTAGTTACTATTTTCGGTAAGGAACAAAGTCCATTAACTCTACGATTGCCACGTCTCCTGAGATGCAGTTACAGTGGGGATTGAGGGAGAGAGAGTACCAGGAGGGTGATGGCGCCTCTGTCATTGGCACGAGCAGAGAATAAGAGGGGGAGTGTACTGTTCACTTCATAGAGAACTGCCGCTGCGGTATCAGGAAAAATGGTTACTATAAAGGCAGACTGATTATGGGGCAATTGCTCAAAGCATGAGGCAAAAAACCTTCTTTCTGCTACAGGAAGATGCTTCGGGCCCTTGGACGAGGCCGGAAACATGTCCATCCCAGAAGCAATCTGGGCTACAGATGGGGGGCTTTTCACTCGTTTTTTCTTGCCTTTACTCATGCCAGCCAAGGTAGCAGCTTGGGTCTATGTTGGAGTAGTAGCCAGCTTGACAGCCTTGGAGTTAGGGTGGAATTCTGACAGGGAGGGATATCTGCCTCACCAGTAGGTCTGGGCCTCCCAGGAGTGCAGGAATTTCACAGCATACGCTGCTGGGTTCCCATTCCATTTCTGGTCTTTAGTGCTATAGTAGGAGATGTCCAAGTTGTCCTCCCCCTTGTAGAGGAAGGTCAGCTAGTCTGCGATGGCGGGGCTCACCTTTTCTTTCCCTTTATGGGAGGGGGCATTCTTGGGTATATTGAGGGTGCTTTGCTGGAGTGTTGGTTGTTGGCATGGAGGTGGTTGTTGGCGTACAGCTGGAGGGAAGAGGGTGGTCAGCCAGGATGTAAGGTCTTTCACTGAGGTCTGGATGGTGGAAATCAGGGCCGAGAGGTCAGCTTTTGGCCTGGTAGTAGGAGGAGGTTGCTGGTGACGAGAAAAGAAGTCATCCAGCAGGGCTGAGAGGCAGGCAGTTTCCAAGACGAGCTCATCCACCTGAATGGAGAGTGTCTTTAGGCCCAAGAGCGAGTGGTAAAGGAGAGGGAGTATGAGTGAGTTTCCAATCGAGAAGTCGTCGAGTTTGTCCTGGCTTAGAGAGGAGAGAAGCTGTTCAGAGAGTTGGGTGTTCTGAACTGTCTGCTCTAAGAGAGCAGTGAGGAGGAGAATGTGTGGGAGGAGGTCTCCTATCGATGAGTGGTGGGAGCCGTGGTCGGATGCCTGGCTAGAAGCCATAGCTGAGCGAAGGAGTAAAAGAAGCCCAGAAAGCGTAGGGGGAACTGTGCAAAAGGGCAGGGTACACTAGATGCAGATGGTGTTGAAAGTAAGGTAGAAAGGTAGGGGGAGGGAAATAGCGGAAGTGGAGCGTGGCTCATCTCCTAGGTCCTATTGATATCCTTTTATAGTCACTCTTCATGCTATGTTTCTTTCAACTCAAGTAAGTCATATGATCTAAATGGTCATATGTGCAAAACCCATGACCTCTAAGCGAGGTCATGTGCAAAACATAATGTACCTATGACTCATAACTATGAGTCATGTGAAACTATCATCTGATCAAGTCATATGACCTAAGTGGTCACATGTGCGAAACCCATGACCTCTAAGCAAGGTCATGTGCAAAACATAACATACCTATGACTCATAACTATAAGTGATGTGAAAACCTTTCCTTGCTAAGCCATATCCGTGACACTATGCAATGTCTGTATGTACTACCTCAATCTTGATACTTTTTTTCTTCATTTACTTTGGTGCATTCAAATATGCTACTCCAAACATGAGAACATGATTGGCTAACATTATTAAGTAACCTAATGCAACTTCCCGCTTTACTCATTACTGAGAAATCATCCTTTTAACTTTGAAAACCCCTGGTGGTTTTTGTTACCAGCTTCGTATTATACCTTCAATCATAAGCAAAGGAAATCATATAGATGCCGAACCTCCCCCAAACAGCAAAGGAAGCCTGCCTAATTCTTTCGAGGCATACCAATGGAAACGCCCCCCGCTAATAGTAAACTCCCGCCACAAGTTTCTCTGGCATGAGGTTACTTGGATGAAGGGGCGGGGTCGAGCAAGATATCCTGCTACCACGCTGAGTTGGCTGAGGGAGCCCCGGCGCCTCCAGCTGCCGCCGGTTGTCAGTGTTCCCTGGCCACCACCTTGGACCCCCCCCCGCTTGATCCCACCTCTCCAGTCGTGTGCAGCGTCATTGTTCCCTCATCACCGGATCCCCGCTTGGCCCTCTTCGCATAACCTTATTAGCTCTGTGACTCTATCAGCCAAGGATTGGAGCCCCACCTGATTGTTTTTTTTTGGGTCTTCCCCGCCTTAGATCGGCCAAGCACTTCTTCACCACCGCAGCGAGCACTTCTAGGAAAGCCTCCCTCGCGGTTGCCTCCGGGGGTTATCACGGGAGAAGGTGCGCCCAATAGTTTCAGCGATGTGATTCTGCGCCTCCTGTGGAATATCGATCTTAGGTTAACCAGCAAAAATAGCTCCTGTCTTACACTAAATCCCCCCCCGGCACTGGCACTCGCGCGCCGGAGCACCCGATATTATGTCTTTACAGAAGCACGGCCATTCTTACAGTCCTAATAACCTCTTGATTGGAAGCCGTTGCCGATTTTTATAGACACACAAGCACACTCGCACCTAGCTATCCCGGATGGCGCTGAAACCGAATACCCCGTTGTCACGTATGAAATCCACTGAATTCTAAATTTCCTTGCACCAAAGCCCAGCCTGCTTGTTGTCCCAGGTGAGCAGCTGTCCCAGACAGAATCTTTGGATTTTGGCTATATAGGACTTCTCTCCACGGGACTAGTACGGTGCTACACAAATGCGATATCATACCGTATCATACGGCACCGGTAACTTATATGTGCCGTCACGATACCCTACCGTACCATACCGTACCATACCAGACTGACTTCCGGACCGCCTCAGGCTACCCCTTCGGCTATCGGAGAAAAAATGGTCCGAGTTACGCCACGGAGCGATATCACAGCATGGCAATAGCATGGGGGCCTAATCACTGCACAAGCACAGTTGGCAAAAGGTTAACAATTGAGGCCCCCCAAAAAACAATGAAATCGCCGCAAGGTTATATATATATAACCCAAGGACAGCGATATTCAAATAAAGCACCCCCGTAACCTGCAGTGAACCAGCCATGCGGAAGAAGATCAAGAAAAATCTAGAGGCTGTGCAAGTATATTTTGCATGTTATTAGCATGTGGTGTGAGGTGCCGGTACCGGCAGCCGGTACTCTACGAGTACACGATCCTTGCCGGAATCATGAATGAGGATCGGCTACTATAAGCCCAGGAAACTCATCCGGGCTCCGGAACCTGAACTATTCGCTATTCGCTCCGGCCCACGTTCTGCAAACCCACATGAACCATGGCGAGGGGTGTGTGAGAGATCACTGGGATGGGTGTCAAAAAAACGTGATGAGACGAGGCGTTTTATGCAAGATTTATAACCGTCTACCTTACTGTGACGGCATGCGGTGCAGTATCATCCTGGTATTGTAACACTATACTTTGTCCGCCTCAATTCTTCCATAACTATGATAAATAGAATCACGGGAGTACCGTGATCACACAGTCCCATGCCGCAAATGCAGGTAAATAGTACAGTTATAGCACCATAAACCCAACATTTTTCCAACGTGACCCCAGGTCGAAAAAAGGGGAGTGAAAGGACGGAAATGGAACAATCCCGAGCCGACTCTAAGTACCAATGGAAGCATGTAAGGTTATAATAATGTAAGGTATGTACAATGGCACCGTAGCCCAATATCCGCTAGGAGTTCTCAGCTTGTGCTATCAGTTAAGTTACCCCCGATGTGGTGGTGGTGGGCTGGCGCGATCAACCAACCAACCAACATACCGGTATATGACTGATGCGAGTAGTTTTTCCGCTGTGCGTACTATACAGTACAGTACCACACGGGGGGGCTGGAGAAAACTCATGGTTGCAAAAGCGCACCGTTATACGTCGATTTCGGATCATCAGTTATGATGCAAAGTAGTAAGTACTGTACTGTATATACATGGATGATCGATCAGTTTTAATCCTACGAGTACCGTACTGTACTGTAGATCCCGAGTGTGTGGTCACAATGGGTAGGCTCTTGGTGCAGTACTGTGCTAAGAGACTTGCCAGTATGAGGAAGAAAGATTACAGATATGGCCCCCTCTCTGTCCTTGCGAAGACCTGGCGAAGTATAGCAGCAGTAGTTAAAAAGTCCTGGGTTGTTCCATCAAGCACAAGATTATCTACGGTAGTAGGTTTCAGAGCTACCGTATTAAATTGTCGCATACCAGTAGCGAATTGATGGAGGGGAACTTTTTTTACAATTCATGAAGCACTACCTTCCCCCCCCCCCTCCTCCTCCTCCCCACCTCCTACCGTAATCCTTTTATGGCCGGCCTGGCACTGTCTTTCTTTCCATGGTTGTTTTTTTTTTTCTTTTTTTCTCTTTCTTTTTCAACAGACGGTTTTAAGTTATACTGAGTATTATAGATTACTAATTTATTATACTATCCATACAGATAATAGCTAGCATATTCCCAATCCAAGTAATAAACCCCCCCAATCCGACTTGACATTCCTTCCCTCGCCTTCGGAGAATTGTTTTGTAGTTTAGGGTAATGAAATGATACTGTATGACAGTATCAAACCAATATTATCAAATCATTGGTTCCCTTCTTTTTTTTTTTTTTTTTTTTTAAAAAAAAACTCCCCCACCCACCAAACACTAGCACAGCACAGTACCACACCTCATCGTGTCATGAGTAAAAAAAAAAATTATCACAACGTAAGGGCTGAGAAATTAATGCAGTACTCTACTATTAATATATTAGCCTACACCCGTCTGCCTGTACTGTACAGTACAATATCATACCAGTGTTATCATAATATCATTAATCAATTTGAGCGAGTCCCTAGGGTTCTTTTAGACGCCCAGTGTCGGGCGGTTCGAGTAGGGAAGAAAGAGAAAACAAAAAAAAAAAAAAGTTGCTTATTGGATTTGTACCTGTAACGTACAGTACAGTTACAGTACTATGATCTCGTAGCGCCAGTACTGTACATATGTGCTGGGTGCTTGGAATAAAACGGCTTGTACAGTACTGTACTGTACTCACCCGCTCACCAAGTGTTCGTCCGCTACCGTAGCTTCGTCCGCCTGTTCCCGTGTCCCAACGCCAGTAGTAGGGAGAGAGCTGCAAGCAGGAAAAAAGAAAAAAATATATATGATTACACGCAGGTACGGTATCAAACTCACCTTAATCTTTATCTTTATTTTGTTTGCTGGGAGCGGGGGGGGGGGGGGTGGGGGAGTGAATGTAAGATACAGTATCTATGGTACGAAAGGCGATTACTTAATCACCAATATGATAGACAAGGATAGACTACCGTAAAAAACCGAGGAAATTGGCTAAGTCCGTCCCGAGTCAGTGGGAGAGTAGAATTCCGCCTTAGCGGTCGTTTCCTCATATTATCTAGGCAGGTTTAAACCATACAACCCATTCCGGAGGTATGATACTGTACAGTACTGTACGAGTACAGCCCATAAGTTTTGTATAATATCATAATAATATGTTCCACAGAGAGAGAGAGAGAGCAACAACCCTAGGCTTGTGGAACATACAAAACTTATGGGCTTTGTACCTCGGTTACCGGTCGAGCTTTTGGCATAAATACCAATGCTACTGTACTAGAGAGTACTGTACATCTTACTGGACCGGAATTAAGATATCCTGGGACGGACTTAGCCAATTTCCTCAGTTTTTTTTTACGGGTACGGTACTGTAGTCTAGAGTGAAGAAATAAATAAATAAATGAATAAATAAATAAAGATTGCGAAACAGATCCTTTCCCCTCCCCCCCCCTTTTTTTTTTTTGTCCCACACCCTCTTTCTCCCCCTCTCTCCTACTTCCAGCGAGCAGAAATGGAACTATAATCCTTGGTAAACGCACTTTCCTCGGTACAGTACTGTACCACACGTTATGCGTTCTAGAAGGAATGTACTGGACTCGTACAGTATTATGCAGGTACAGTATGGTAGGGATCAGAGTCCAGGTTTTTGTTGTGTGGAACCAGTACGAGTATCACCAGTTATGCATGTGCGACTCGAGTCGCCAAGGAAGAAAAGGGAGAAAAGGGTAAAAAAAAAAAAAAAGAAAGAAAAAGAAAAAGAAAAAGAAAAAGAAAACTTGTGTCACTGATTTCCAAATGGACAGTTTTCCCGAGGACTCTGGGATATCCATTCCTACTGTATGTCCACTCACTCACTCACACACCCCATGTTCCATTCTGTTGGGTTTCGTCGCTTTTTTGGGGGTGGAAAAAACCTGAGGGAAAAAAAGAAAAAAAAGAAAAAAAGAAAAAAAAAATAGGTCATGGACAGAACTGGATCACAAGTTAACGTACGGTATGAGGCTAACATGGGTAGCAGGGGGTATCGTGGCGGTGGTAATGGTAACGCCGCTATGTACTGCACACGTACTCGAGTCATGGTCCAATCGGGGAATAGAGAAGAGCGGGGAACTCCAAGAGTCGCCACGACTCTCACCAGCCCCCCCATCTTTCGCCCCCCCTCCCCCGCTTCCCAAACATCAGGCTAACAGTATTGGTATTCAATTTAGTCGTCCTTCCTTCCTCACCGAGGCCCTCTGGGAAAGTGATTTTCAAATTTCACATGATAAACAGATGACTTAGCCCCCCAAGATCTCCCTAAATGCTTGTACCAAGGTGGCGCGCCCATTTCCTCAGATCAGTCTGCAAGTGATGGTAGTCTAAGGGGTTTGCGCTCCCTCCCCAGTTCCCGCATTTCCTACCCTTACCAGCAATTTCTAAAACGAAAGAGCGAAAGGCTAAAAAGGAAGGCTCAGGAACCAAGAGAAGCTTCTGGAACCTTTTTTCTTTCTTTTTTCTTGGTTAATTTTTACTTCCTCGTGAAATCCTGCTCGTAGTATGGAACTACTACTATTTCGCCTGTTGCCACCATATAAACCTGAAGTTACTGGCAGATATCATGACACCACTCCCTTTCCCTCCCCTTTCCCCTACCCTTTCTCCCTAACCTCTTCCCCTTCCTTCTCATAGAGTACTAATGTATCCGAACTCCTACAAAGTGCATAATCTATCCTGCTTCCTTCTTCTAGATGGCGACTGGAGAATTTAAGACCTTGTAGGGGCGTACAGTGTGTATTTCATTCGGGACAAGGCTGAGCTTAAGTATAAAGAAGCGAGAACTATGGATGCGGTGTTCACTTACTGGGGGTCAGTAACCCACTGCCATTATTTCACAGCAGTGCTTACATCCGCCGGCACGCAGAACTGCCCGGCCAACCAGAAAATAGTCCCCCCCCCGGTAGGGGCACCGGCCTGGAGACATGGCAGGTAAGGGTAAAGAATAGCTGAAACCCCACCATCCGAGGGTGGGGAAGGTTCCCTTTCTTCCATTCTTATCCATCCTTTGCATGACCCTTGTTGCTTCCCTCTTTGTCAACGGGCGTTGTCCGAGATTGGGATTGCAGGACTTATTTCGGAGATAATGAGTTTCTCCTGGAGACCTGCTTCAGAGGTGTATACAGCTGTGTTCGGGGGGCGTTTATGTTCGACCCGTCATCCAAATGTTCACGGGATCTCGGTTGCCTGTCCAGCAAGGCAAACACATTCCGTCTGAGAATTTGTAATAAACAGTACTCCTTCAGAAACTTACAACCTAGCACAACTGCAAGGCATTGAGCCACTAGGATGATGCTTTGAAAAGGATCCAGAATGTTGGGTGTTTCTTGAATAGGTATCGACGAGCAAGAGAAGTATTAAGATGGAAGAATTGCTTGATTGGCTATAGCACTCTGGGCGTGCTATTGTCTACTCAAGTAGCCTTATATTGGTTGTCCGTATTCGGAGTCTCACGCACCCCTTCACATTAGTCCACTAGCTCATCAGCCAGGCATTCTGAACTCTCTGATACTAGCCTGATTATGGTGTTATATCCCCATATTCCAACACAGAACAAGTTGCGTTTAGCGAGTGATAGCTTATGAAGTATCTAAATAGGATACTGACAAGCCTGACTCCGTGCCTGAACGACCCATAAGAGTCCCATTTCGACTCAGTCCTGTGTACAACAGAAAGCCTAGTTCCCATAAAGCCTAATAAGTAGAGACACTCCATGAGCCCTCGCTGCAGCCCTTGCATATTGGCATGATATACGTTGGCATGGATATCCATGCATTCATGGTTGGGCTAATATACCGATAGCAGTGAAGATCTCTCGAACCGGCGACTAACAAACAACCCCCCCCCTCCGCTCTCGGAAAGGTTTCGGGAAGTGCCAGAGTCACACCAACTCTCACTTCGCTTGTCCCCGGCGGGGTCACACTTCTGCAGGTGCTTGCAGACAGTTGCGGTATCGGGGCTCCTCTACTCGAACACAGCCGCGCAGTTGGGCCAGAATCGGCAGCCGGGCCATCCACCCCTTGACGGAACTATATCCTTTATGTGCCACGCGGGAGCAATGTGGAAGAAGGAAGTTTGCGGTATGTTACCAAGATCTCCCAACAACCCCTTGGGATGAGGGTTGGAGGGGCAATAGGTTCGCCAGTGGTCCCGGCGGTAGCGTCTCCGGACGCTTTGACATCGCATTCCTCGGGCAAAAGTACCGGCACGGGTAGTCGGAGAGGCGGGGACACAAAGTAACGCTCCACACAAGTTATCCCGGGAAAGTGACTCGGGAACCTTCCCACTCTTCCAGAAGCAGCGGAGCCTAGAACGGTTATTGGCGGAACGTTGTCTGTGCCTATATGGCATGGCTGTTGTGCGGGGAGTTGATGTAGTGCCGGTCACCAAAAACCGATACTGTTATATAGTTCACCTTCTCTTCGCTTATCATCGGAATACTCGAGTACAGTACATACAAAGACGCAGCGTCTTTGCATAAATTTGCATTCGTGATGTTTGCAAAACCGGTTGCTGTCGCGTGCAGCCAAGGGTTAGCCAGAGTCCCAAAATCTTGGTGGCATGCAGCAGCATTCCGTCCCACAGAATCCGCGACACGACAAGTAACTTAACTCAGTTGTGTCCATCTTTCTCAAAGTGCCCTCTACCGTTCCCAACCAATAATCACCCTACCGGAAAACGAAGTTCATAGAATTAATTAGGAGCCAGTTTGAAGTAGTTCCATACAGAGATTTTCTCCAAAAAAATAAAAAGAAACTTGTTCCTGCTGTTGGAGCCCGCTCGTTGTTGGCTATTGGGAGTGGTGGTGAGGGTCAGTTTCAGAAGCCTGGCGCTGTATGCAACGAACCAACCCTCGGGCATTTGCTGACAAAGCGGTAGTTCGGACCTCTGCTCACCGAAGTAGCCCCCCTGCGTCCCTGAGCATGCCACTCCATCCATGCCATCATCATGGTACAAGCATCCTACTCAAGTACCGGTATTCATATTTTTTATTTTTTACTTTGCCCTAGCCTTTTTTCCATTGTGCATTGCACAGGGTTAAAAACAAAGTAGTGATGAAAGATAAAAGTTCGCGGTTGCAGTTGTGAGGCGACTCACGCCTATCAACCCTAACCCCGTCAGGTTGGGGGCGGTAGTGACTCGAGGGATAGATTTTTTCCCCCTTGTATTCCCATTGTTTTTTTTCTGAGGAAAAAGATGTATGGTGAGGAACGTCTTAGGCAGACGAGAACCATATCTGTATGATACTTTGCCGGGAGAATATTTCCCAGCCCCAATCCCCAAAGGATTTTCAATAATCACTCCCATGAGAATTATCGGATGATAGGTGGGTGGTTGCCTACACGTTAGAGAGAAATAAAAAAACATCACAAGTCTTCATGGAGATATTGGGGTTTAAAAGAAGGTTAGGTCTAACTTTTGGTTGGATCAGGGGAATGTCGGAACATGATAGACTAATTACTGTTACCTTCCTTGGCACAGACAGTTAATGGATATTTGCCAAGATATTAACCTGTGCTAAGGCAGGATTAGCGGATTAACTTGGTATTATCATACTAAGCCTGGAAGCATGATAGCCTGTTCCCGCTTCTGAGGTTCTCACCACTCCACGACTGTGCTTTCCAGCTGGGGAGATATTACCGTAGCATATAAACTTATCGTTTTTCTTACCCTTCTGTGCAGTAACCTCTGTGCCTTGGTATTTTTCCAAGACAGATTTTTTTAACAACACATCTAGACAGGGAGTGGCCTTCGGCCATGCTGGGTAAAAAGGATGGAGGAGCAAGCTCAAGAATTCGAAAAATGGTATTAGGGAGGGATAGCATGGTAACCATGGTATCTCAAATTAACCCCTCCTGATCCGGGGTTTCGAGAACGAGAAGGAGAAAAAAAAGAAAAGAGAAACAGGAAGAGAAGGAAGATATGACCTGGGCTGAGATGGGTTCTGGACTTTGTCTCTGCCAGAGCACTTACTACATGGTAATGTACTCGTACAGTACTATATCAGTAATGCCAGAAACCTCCTATTTGTGAGGGCTTTTGGGTGACTACCGGTGTTGGAGGAGGGGATGGTTTTCTTTGTTCCCTAGATGACCACAGCAGGACAATAATACACATGATGACAGAGGATATACCCACTAAAATATCATGGGCGTTTTCAAATGGTGGTGAGTGGTGGTGGTTCGCGTTTGCGACGAGTTTGTGTCCAATGAGAGTTCCCCCTATCCATAATGTCTAATCGATGCCACCACAAGTAAGACAGATGAACACAGTAAAAATTGAAGGTGAAGCGGGAATACGGGGGTCTGTAACCGGGGTTACAAGAATTTTTGAGACTCCCGATTACCGGGTTCACCAACATCACCGGGTTTGGGAAGAAAGGAAAATGTAGGGAAAGGGGAAAAAAAGAAAAAAAGAAGAAAAAGGTGCTGGACTCGAGCAGACATGCCATGCTGATACAACTGTTACCGGTAGACTACCGGTATGTCTGTCGGCTGACAGAGTTGAAATTTCCATCCCCAATTGAATAATTTTCCTCAGTTCTTCTAGTTCACGATATGACTCTGTGGGAGGAGGGTATGTGGGAATTAGACTACAGCGTTAGCGGAACGGTGGGTGGCCTTTGCACTGGATGGTTTATTCCCCCCCCCTGTCTCCTTGAGTACTCGAGTATATTACCCCATGAGAATTTCCAATACCGGTAGTCTCTCCCTAGCCGCAATGCCATCTTTTTTTGGGGGTTTTCTTTGTTTCTCACATGTTGCCACCGTTGTTTGTAGGAAACAGGCTTAGCGTGATACAGCTTACCTTTGATGATATGTTTTTAGTTCCTCCTTTGTGCTTTCCGGCCCCATATCAGAGACATCCCTTCCCTTCCTCCTCTACGATACGCGTGGTATCGAGGTTACCGATACGGTATGATACTCTATCGGTACTTGCTATTCAAAGTTCAAACGAAGCCGGGTGGTCCTGATAACCTCAACGTGCAGAATTACCCTAACCCATAGTGACACAATTGTCTTATTTCCTGGAACAGACCCTCGTCAAACTGCAGAGTCAGGGCGCTCCCCGGATCCGTCCTGTAAACCAAACCAGGGTAAATTTGGGCACACAGATGAACAGCAGAAAGGACAGCTCAAAGGACGTTTTCAACTTTGGCAGTTGGCTCAGTTAACACAATACCATTGCTCCGATGCCACTTTGAGCCCGATTAAACGAGATCGTTCTGTTCCACCGGCAAAAATTTGGATAGAGTTATAACTACCTGAGGTGGCTAAGCTGAAAGCACAGTCATCACGTTCGTTTTTAGGAAAAGACAATATTCCCACCTCAAAGCTTGACCAGCATTGCAGGGGTTAGACTCCCCCCTGTTCCCCCATAATCCCACAAGGTCTTTCTTTTTTTTAAAAACTGCGCTCGCGGTCGACTGGAAGCCGTGCTGCTGCACGGTAATTTCCACCCCAAATGCCCGACTTCGGCTTGACCGCGCGAGTGCATTGTGTTGTGGTGCGCTTTGGTATGGGACACTACCGCACTCGTGTCTCCGCGCCATGAATTGTCACCCTTTTTGAAATACCCATTGAAGGGGCGAACGGGTGCCAATTCTTGGTTTGGAGACGCAGGTGTGGATTCGCTGGGTTTCAAATACTAGCGAGAGATTTATGATGGAAGGGGTTTGGTTGCTTGACTGACAGTGGGGGCAGGTTTGGGCCTGGAGACCTACTTGCTATGGGGGAGGAAAAAGCGGTGGCTTGGCCCTCCGGGAATACCGCACATTGTCTTGGGATTCCTTTTGATTCCTCTTCCATGTTTAACCCGATCGGTTCCTCGTAGGTTTTCATTTTTCCGCTAAACGTGACGCTCTGGGCGAATCTTTTTTCGGATGCTAAGCCTTGGTGCTCTCTCACAGTGGCGCCAATGATCTGCGACCAGTCCCGCAAGCAGCAGCAGATCTCACAACGTCTGCATGTGACCTCGTACAACAATCCATTTTAGGAAAATAAAGCTTTGTTTTCTGCTCCTTTTTGTCGTGATAATATTTCCGTGAGTGGGATGGAAGATACTAGCGCTTCTTTGGAGGCGTTTTTGTATTTTATTTTCCTTTCTATTTTGCTGCCAACATCCCTCACCCCCTCCTGAGGTTTTTTGATTCCAGCGGTAAGGTCGCACAGAGAGACCCTTGACGTCGCTCCCATGCATTATCATGCCAGCCGCGGGCACAGCCAGTGGGGGAATAGATATTATTATAAGGATCACTAGGACAAGACAGGACGGGTCTGTAATGCCCTAGGTCAGTATTGACTTGGTCACTGCATTCAATCCCTCATTCACTCACATTGGTCACCGCCCAGTCAACTCTGTTTTGAACTTAATCACCCAGCAGGAAGATGCTCTCCATTCGATGGCGAATGCTGACCAAACTGGCCAGCGATAGCAACTTATTTTTTTTTCCCCATCGTAATGTAGAGGCACCATGATGCTCATGATTGTTGCTGTTGATGCCGGGTGATGCCCTGCGCTGGCCTTTTTTTCCCATTTCTCGTAATCCCCTGTGTGTAGTATATTCGTATATTCTTTTTTGGGTGACACCTCTTTTGCCTCTCTCGCCTTTATTTTTTTGCAAAATAGTGTCAGCTATTTTCTCCTACTTTGGGAGGGTGTTCAGGTAATCTCGTTGCGTCCCTTGCGTGAGTGTACCTGTCATGCATCAGAATATGGGTGCGAACAAAAAAAAAAAAAGACTTGTGTGCGTGCAGGTGGTGGTGGGGGTGGTGTACTGTAGCTGCTCCTGGTGACGCCCTTTCGCCCTTCTTCCTCTTTCTTCGTCTTAGATAGAATAGAAAAAAGGAAAAAAAAACTTGCACCATCTGAACTGGCAAATGGATAGGAGGCCTCAAGAACGGAAGGGAAAGTAAAGATAGAAGGACAAATGGTGCCTCTAAGGGAGGGGGATATGGCAGAGGATGGCAGAGGGGGGGAAATTGACTGGGAGGGTAAGTAAGAGTGAGAGGGAGAGAGCTCCGTTCTCATTGCCCACCAACGCCGTTTTCACGATGCCACCGGAAACTATCTGTTCAAATTTAACACCACCTTACTTTCTCCAACCTCCTGTGATCACGCTGGTAGAGAGGAAGGGTAGGATAAAATAGAAACGGTTATCTTCACCACCGTAATCCTGCTAATAGATGATACCTCTGGCACATCGGTTTGGGACTCAAACCCCCGTGCAGTCTAGCCTGACCCTTCCAAGATGTCAACGGGTGGATGCTTGCATACCCAGGGAACAAGTTTGACTGCATGCATGTAATTTCGGAGACTCGGTTGCCCAAAGCTAGCTTGTCGCTACATAGAGTACATCTCTCATTCATAAATCTTATTTCGAGGGCCTTCCCACGACTTTGTGATTTTATTTTATTTCTTTTTTGTCATTATTACTTTTTCGCAGGATAGTTTCGTTGTCTATCTATCGATTTTACCCCAAATCTCTGAGCTCGTGAGTCGGACAAATCGATCTTGCAGACATATCCTTCGACCCTACCGCCTACCTCATAAACTCACAATCATCAGACGACGATCCTGATCGTGATCCATCTAATTGCCACTGCACAAGGGGTTCTCTGAGGAGGGCTCAACGACACATTCTCTCCCCCTCCCCGGAACTTTAGTTGGCCTCAGGAAAGCAGGAAGGGAGAAAGACGGTGTCAAAGAGGAAGAGATAGGAAGAGATAGAGACAGAGAAAAGGGGGGCTAAGAACGACATCGATTTAAGCTATTAGCTTCGAAGAGACATCGGGACTACTATACCCTTGAGCTAGCAAGCACGAAGTTTGTTTGTCCCCACGGGTCCAGCGGTATTTTAGTGCCCGTCTATTTCGCCAACGAAGAAAGGCACAAATTTATCGCTGCAGGCGCCGCCGCCTTACTACCCACGCGGATATCGTCTAGAATTCGTCTAGAGTTTACTTTCCGAGAGGGTATAAAAGGTTCTACATTCGAGGTCTGGTCGAAATTGCCGAGTTTTTGGTGACGGGTTGATCGTCAAGCGGCCTGCTTGTTAGGTAGGATAACCCCCTCCCTCCCGCCCCCCCCTCAAGTTTTTTTTTTCCTTTTCCACCGCCCCGCTAGTTCTATCCACCCCCCATATTCCTGCTACCAAACATTCACGCCCCCCTTCATTCTGGGCAATCAAAGCAACTATCGCATGAAGTTGTCAGATTGCAGAGTTCAGTTGCCATAATTACTGTATTTAGTGAACCTCCTGACTGCTTGCTTACCTGAATAACACTTTAGTTACCTCTTATCCGTCGAGCACACTGGAGAGAAAAAATAGCTGGGGTGTGAGGAATCGGACCGTGGATAATCCAAGAAATCCATCCAGGCTTTTTTGAATTTAAACTTCACCCCACCAGGTAACAGAACCTAATACGGAACCCGCTAGATTAAAAGCTTGCCCAGTACGAGCCTATCTGTTTGTCTTGTCCTCTGTCCGGCCTGAGGAATCGAGAGCTGAAAAACTTTGGAGAGAGTCGACAACAACTTTGTCCGTTGGGCCCTAATATCGGAGCACCGGATTATCTCGAAGTACGGAGTTTTTATCCATTGGCTGACGCCCCCCCGGCGTATAAGAAGGGCTTCTACCCCCTCCCACATTGGACTGCAGGAACCATTACGCACGATTGCGTGTATTATCTTCAAACACCCCCAGCCCTTTCCAGGAGCTAATACATCTGGAGCCAAACCCATTGGCTCAGCCTTTATTCACTTTATTTCCAATTCTCACACACTCTCGGTTTCCTTCTCATCGCCTCGGGTTTATTTTTTTATTTTTTTCGTCTCATTTTTTAAATTTCCGCTTAATCGAGGTGAGCTGGTGCCACGTTTCGTTCGATAGTGCAATATGGAACGCAGAGGTCAGACTGCTGATATTCGCTTCTAGATCTTGCCCGATTCCCTTCCGGCTGCATCATCGTCATAATCACCACTCTGGCTTTCTCTTTTCCTTATCCTCCTCCCCACAGCGCAATATTACCCACAACAGCAGCAGCCATGAACGAAACTTCGAGTTCAAGCTCGGTAGAACCGACCTTTGAGGGATTCGTCGAGAGTACTAGAGATGCCCTCCTTCTTTTTCAGGGTGTCATCAACCAAACCTTACCGACGGTGCCTCGCCGTCCTCACGAACGGGAGAGAGAGTCATTGATAAGATCCGGAGCCGTCTTCGTGTACGAAGAGAATTCTTCAGCGATTAAGAGGTGGACAGACGGGATTGCTTGGAGTCCGAGTCGGATAATTGGAAACTTCCTCATTTATCGAGAACTGAAAAAACCATTCGCACCAGGGGAGAAGAAGCGCGCTACCAAAGTAGCTAAACGCGGACAGGCTGCTCAACAACGATATTCTCGTGCTACAAGTGATGGAGGTGGATCTAGCCCCGAATCACACCATTCTTCCCATTGCGGATCCCTTTCTCCTCAACCCCATTCTTCGCCAGAGGAAGGTGAGATGAGGGTTCCTGATCTGGGGCCAGAATTGGAGCGTATGCTCGTGGGGTCTCTAGTCGATTCGTATGGGTTCAAGCCTGACGGGTTGATAAAAAAGACAATTAGTGTTCAATTTGGTGCCGGCACTTACCACATGGTTTCCTACTATAGATTATCTGACTTCGTCGACAGTCATCTGAAGAGGCCTGTGCAGGACCATCGGTGCTCTCACTTGACAATTCATCAAGACCTTGTCAACAAACAATCCTTCCGTCAGATTGTTGATTCTAGGGGCGTCGAGCTCTCACAGCCAAGCGAAACCAGATATCCGAATAGCCCTTCGCTGCCCGGCACGCACCCCAGCCAAGCTGCTAGCCCTGCCTGCTCGGATTACGGCTATCAGCCCGGCGGATATAATCCCATAGAACAGCGGTACGACAATAGCGGATACG
Organism: Tuber brumale; assembly: GCA_014065205.1. Classification (NCBI taxonomy): domain Eukaryota; kingdom Fungi; phylum Ascomycota; class Pezizomycetes; order Pezizales; family Tuberaceae; genus Tuber; species Tuber brumale. The sequence continues at coordinate 47,129 of JACCEG010000235.1, read as the reverse complement.
CGGGTGCTCAGGATATTCCATATGCATACTCGCCAAACGGTCCTCGAGGAGGCGGCGGCTTTGGAGGATTTGGAGGCCGAGTGACTCAAAGACACCAGGGTTTTGGAAACCAAACACCAGTTGGATATAACGCTAGCTCTATAGGAGCGGGTGTTGGGACATATTTCCCCCATGCCCCGAGCACACACCCGAGCCCCATCCCCGCCATTCCCACGGACTACGCTAGTGCCACTATAGGTGACAGCAATTTATCTAGAACAGCAGCTCATTATAGCCATAACGCCATCAATGGACCTGGCATGCGCCGGACAGCTCCAGTTCACTATAGTCCTGCTGAGGTGGGCAACTTACCCCGCACCCTCTCTGGTCACTACGGTCATACTGCTACTGCTGGGGGCAGTCTTCCTCGAACCCCGGCAGCTAACTTCAGTACCTCCATTACTGATGGAGGATCACTCCCTCGCGCATTCCAGCCCCGTGGAAGCCAAGGGCTCGATGACCCACAATATTCTCCTTCCAATTCTCCTTGGGGTGATAATGGGCCGAACAGTGAATATTACCATCACCAACATCCACAACCTCCTCACGGCCCATTCGATCCAGATCAATCCAATGGGGGTGGTTATGGCCACTGATTCTATCGACCCACGAAGAACATGTTATGAACTGATGCAGGGCGTTTGGGCGATGCAATTTCGAAATTGATAGATGTTCGGTGCAGTGATACGGTTGGGATGGCGTTTATTTTCTGCATTTTAAAGGGATCTCCTATCTTACCTCGGAGTTTTTTTTTTTCCTTTCATTTTTTCTTGAGAGCAGCCGGAATATTAAGTCCTCAAAGTCATTGTGCTCTCAAAGATTACTTTTCCTTTGGGGAGTCACATTCGATCGCATTCAATCGTTATATAAAATTGCTTCCTTTGTTGGTTTCCGGTGGCTAGTTTGTGGATTCTGAATTCCATAAAGACATTTGGCTTCCGAGACCACTAAACTTCTGAGAGCCATCTCAATTATTCTCTTTTATTTTTTTATTTTTTTCGCATTTTCTCGGTTCCAAAAGTGGTTGCTCTTGTATTGATAGTTTTTTCCATCTCGCGCTCCTGATTAAGGTTGGTGGGTTTGACATCTGAAAATGTTAACTATCTACTCTCGCGATCAGAGTTGGATTAGGTAACTCTTTTTTCTCTTTTTTTAGAAGCATTTTCTCTCTCAAGGGTTTGGGTTTTTAGTTTCCGGCTGTATTCCCATGGGAGGACGAGGTTCTCCTTTCGTTTCTTTTTGTTGGAGGGACAAGTGGTATTAATACGCTCATGGCTGTCGTTTTTGTTGAGGCTTGTTAGTGAAAATGGGGACTATCTGGAACAATCTGGCGTCTGGCGGTATATGTTGTGTATGACTTATCATTAGCAGAGGGACTTAAGCAATGATGGAGCATTTTTTGTAAAAAAAAAAAAGCACACCTTAAGTCAGGCGATGGGCCAAAATTGTCGGCCGGAGGTTGCTGTTGGTGAATTGCACTTGTGATGTGATAGTAGCCGTAGTAGTGCGGTAGTTGTGATGGTTACATTCACTGCAAGTAGCCATCAGGGTGGATTGGTTGGTGCATAAAATGTTTGCAAGGAGCTCGAAGCACGACGAAGGCGAAATTTATATCTCCAGCGTTTGTACAGCATCGATGGTAACTCGGCTTAGCCATTATGCGGGGAACGACAGGACCGGAAGCGCGAATAATGTTATGTACTGTATGCAATGTAATATGAATGTATATACACGGAAGAGGACGAGAAGGAGGGGCGAGAATTAGTAGGGAAGTATAAGAGGTGTTCCTCTGCGGTCACTGTGAAGATTTGTTAACTTGGAGGGAGGTGGAAAGCGCCTATGTAGGTAATCACAGTATCTGTTTTTGAGCGAAGAGGGGAAACCTTGTGGGCAAGTGGGTGGAAGTGCAGAGAGGGGAGAGAGAGGGAGAGGAAACTGGCCTCGATAAACTCATAGTACAGTACAGTGCGACTTGTGGCTGGCGGGGTGGCGGGAGCATTGTATATGATTGAACTAGAGAAGAGAACCTCTGAATACACGGGAGCCCAATCACTTACCCTTGCCATCTCGGTAGCGCGAAAGGAAAATAAAAAATGGTGCAAATAATCACAAATCTGTGGTCATTTCACCAATCGCTTGCTCATCGGGCATTCCCGCAATGATTAGACTATGATATGATACATCTACGAAGAGTCCCTGCCGATTGTGTTAGCGGGGGGGGGATACTGGGAGAAAAAGAAGTGAGGTATAATAGGGGAAGGGACAAGGGAGAGTAAGGAAAAAGAAAAAGAAAAAGAAAAAAAAAAAGAGAGAAAGAGAGAAAGAGAGAAAACGAGGGAGAAAGGGTGGAGAAAAAAGACATCATCCAAAGCAGATCCTATCAGTCCTGTCCTGTGGATCAAGCCTTTGTGGTAGGGAACTATGGTGCTTATTGTCTTTAGGGGTGGTTCGCCAAATACCGGTACTCGAGTAACTGGGAGGGCGTAGTTTCATGCTGGCTGAACCTCACTAAGCAGCCAAAGCTTTGGACCGCGGTTGTCTTATCGTATGTTTGCTCGCCCTGTGTCGATCTTTATTCCAACTCCACCAGACCAATCCGCCTCTGTTTGATAATTGGTAAGGGGGGACGACATTGATATTAGCAGTTGGCGAGATTGAATAAAGAAATGGCAACGATAATGACAACACAACCACTTCGGTCCTTGGCTTCACGCTCGTCCGTCGCAAGAATATCTGCTGGTGTTATCGCCATCATTGGTGCTGATACTGCCGCCGCTGACGCTTGCTCTACGCCTGGGCGGCGGCAGTCAGTGCCATCGGGGATGCGGGCGCTGGTGTTCCATCGGGGCATGGCGGCGGTGGGTTTGAATGATAGGAGGAGGAGGTGTGTCCTATTGATTGCAGGTTCGCGGTATGCAATGAGGTGAGTGATATCTGCATCTTTCTTTTCTTCCACCCCTCGCCCCCCATCGCCGGCGATTCTCCTTATCGGGGTTAAGCGTGACCATGTCACCTCAAGCTGACACACACACACCCGCTCTGAAATAGGAAGGAAGAAATTGCGGGATCCAGTGCTGCGTCCAGTTCGCTTCGGAATGCCGTGAATAATCTTCTGCAGCGCCAAAGCTACAATCATCATCGCACTTTCTATACTTCCTCAATGCTCCTCACATCAGACGGAGAAAACACGTAAATGACTTCCCTTGCAACCACTACTTCCTCCCTTACTTCCATGCCTTTTCAATCCATTCGGCCCATCTTCTTCCATCCCGGACTACATTGCGGGCCGGGGGTGGGAGGGGAGTACCATCGTATCACTTCAATTCCCGCTCAGAGAAAACCCACTAAGGCTTACCACAATCTTGGCCGATACCTGACAGATCCAAGCGCCATACAGCCAGCACCACTACCGGCACCAACACTACCACATCTGGTCCCGTAAAGGAGCGCCGAAAGATACTCCCTATTACCGCGCACGAGGACATCTATAACATCCCCAACCTTTTAACCTTTTCACGTTTACTAGCTTCACCGGTTATCGGTTGCTTGGTGCTGCAAGAGCAGCATGCTACTGCACTGGCGTTATTTGTTGTGGCAGGGCTGACGGATCTTGTTGACGGCTACTTGGCCAGGAAATGGAACCTTAAGACGGTCGTTGGATCAGTTATTGATCCTATGGCGGACAAGACTCTAATGACCATTTTGACTGTCACTCTGGCTGTAAAGGGATTGTTGCCAGGTTTGCGCCCACCCTTGGTTCTATTGCCTTTCTCCATTGAGCCAATCTTCTGTACTCTGTGCGAGGACCCCCCGACCGTTAAATAGCCATTGCTGACGAGGCGGGGGTTTTCTGCCTATGCTTGCAGTCTGGCTCGCAGGCGTCATTTTGAGCAGGGACATCGGGTTGGCGATCTCCGCAATCTATTTCCGCTGGATATCGCTCCCTCCGCCAAAGACTATGGCAAGGTACTGGGATTTTTCCTTGCCAAGTGCGGAAGTGCGCCCAACCACCATCAGTAAGGTTAGTCTCCCGCGGGCATAAAGGGGTTCCGTGGGTAATCCCTTACCTTAATTGCGCCACTCCTGGGTGTCACGCAATATTATTGGCGCTAATAGAGATACAGCTGAATACTGTGTTACAGCTAGGGCTGATTGGCGCGTGTATGGCGCACCCTTTCATGGTGACTATGGGTCCGGACTGGGACATTGCTCTCCGAGCAATGCAGTTAGTGTTCCAACCCCTTAGCTATTGAGACGTTTACTGAAGACCTCATTTCTCTGTAAAAAGGTACACGGTTGCAACTACCACTGTTTGGAGCGGCCTCTCATACGTGTACTCGAAGGATGCCGTCAGGATTCTCAAGCGGCCGCAGGAACCGGAAGACAGGGCGAAGCCTGACGATAATAAGAAGAAAATGACCTAGCCTCCGGCCACCCAACTCGGTGCCGGCCTTCCCGAAGCAGCGAATGAAAGTATGTAGCACTGTGATAAAAGATCTCAGCCTGTAGATGGTAGACCTTATAAGCGGCAACGAGGGGGACGGTAAATGAGATATCGAGCATTCCCTCACAGACACACACATATTATAATCCATGTACTATAGCTACAAGACAGAATACCCGCCCTGTCACAGTGCCCTCCCGAGAAGCGGCTACCCGTGTGCCGTAGTCAGTCGCAAGCCCGAGTGATAACAAATGACGCATGTGATTCCCTCCATAGAGGAGAAAGTGGAGTGCATGCCTATTGTCCTTCGAATTGTCTGCACCCCCCGAATATCGCAATGTTGTAGAACAGCCGGTATTGCTATATCTGCGTATCAATGTCACCGGATTGGAGCCGCTCCCATTTCGGTGGGGGTGACGCACCAAGAGAAAGGGCAGCAACATGAGCACTTGCATGGTTTCACAACCAGACTAGCATTGGACCGGACCAAGCGGACCGCACCAGACCGCTCGGTGCCGGCAGACTCCAGTGTGCGCCCTAGTTCTAGTGAGCATCGCCTCTTGGACGCGTTAATTTACTTCAAGTACCGGTATTATAATATTATGTAAGGCAGTTTGGGGGAGGGGATGTTTTAGGTCGTCGTAGAAGGGTTGTTTTTTCTTTCTTTCTACTAGCTTGGTTATTATTTATGATAGTATTATTTCATATCATATCATATCATATCATATCATACTTGTGGAGTCGCAAATTTTGTTTTGTTTTGTTTTGTTTTGTTTTTTTTCTTTTTCTTTTTCTTGATATGGTATGATACTATTGGTTCCTTTTTGGTGTGTTTTCTTTCGTTTCTATGATACTTACACTGTGCATGGGGGGTTTTTTGTTTTTGTTTTTGTTTTTGTTTTTGTTTTTGTTGAGTGTTATGGAGGGGTATATATATGAGCATCCACTCCATCTTTGTTGGTGGTGTATTGTAATAATACCGGTAGTAAATATGTGTGAGTTGTGTTGATCTTTCTTCTCTTCTTTTTTCTTTCTTTCTTCTTCTGTATCTAGAGCCTCACCTCACCTCGTCTCATCTCTCTCTCTCTCTATTCGTACTGTACAATCATCTCATCTCATTCCATTCACCATGTTTTTGGGAATACGATACGATTGTTAAGGCGGGAGAGATATCTATTTCTTTTTTTTTTTTTTTCCCCAGACTGGAATATTAAATTTAGTTATATCTTGGGTCGCACGAGCTAAGGGGGGGAAATCAACCAACCGACCAACCAACCAACCAACCCACCCACCCACCCAATACAGTACCAACCCACGCTTCTTAGAACCGCCGATACGTGCTCAGGTCGGGTAAGCGGTAAATAGACTTGAATTACGATACTAAGGCACGGTACGGCACAGTAGACTACTCGGGTCACGGGGGAGAGAGAAGAGGTGAAATGATAAAAATTCACCGCAGCCAAGAATTGCGCCTCAGCAGCAACTATTATCATATAATTATAGACTAACTGGTCGAGCCACTTTGGTTGGGGGGGGCCAGGGTAAGGAAGTGGCGGAAGGTCGCGCGGTTCTTGGCTTGCGCTGAATTTCATTGTTTTCACTTTATCACACTGGTACTTTAGACTATGATATGAATACCGGTACTGTACTGTACTGTACAGTACTCGTAGGCTGAGAGAGTGTACTGTACAAACTGTAGGTTGTTTGAATATCAATATAGGGCGATATCATAATATAACTTCTTTCCTTCCTTCCTCTCTTTCCTGCCTTTATTTATTTATTTGTTCGTTCATCACTGCCTAGCCTTACCTCTGAGTTTTTTTTATTTTTATTTATTTATTTATAAGCATTTCACTCACATACAAGTGGACAAAAACGTATTGATTGGACCGGGGAAAGCTGATCAGACTGGGGGGAAGTGAAACCAGTTATCATACAGTTTGTTAGTTAACACGCACCCAAAAATTTTCGAGATTTTTTTTTAAAAAATTCTGAATTAACCTTATTACACGCCATAGCGAGCGAGCGCCCGGCATAGCACGCCATCTGAAAGCATGGGGGGGGGGGAAAGGTGATTGGTTGAACGTTGATGGTTGGGATTTAAATTGTGTGTGTTTCTAATATTTGGGTTGGTGATGGCTCGCTATGGCGTGGAATAAGTTATTAACGCTTGACACTGGGAAGATGAAATATGACAGTTGTAGGAAGAGGTATTCCAGATAGAACATAATTCTAGATTTGACCTTTTTTGGGGGGGGGGGGGGAGGTAAATTCGGATGTTTTGGTTTTTGGGGAAATTTTCTGAGGTGGGGGAGTTGAGCAAAATTCACATAAATACAAAGTGATTCACTTCTGCGCCTGATCCGCTTCTCGGTCTAATATATATTACCTATCAACTGGCATCAACTATCCTTTTCGTGGGAAGTTGGATTGGGGTCTGGCTGGTGTGGCTTGTCACTTCTCTGTGTTTGCTTAGATCGGTTGTCCTTAGACTATGATACCATAAAAGTCGGACGGGAGCTATTCATATTGTATTGTACCAAAATTTAATAATACGGATACAGTAGTCTATCCCCAGGCCCCGGGGACTATCATCGTACCCCCCCCCCCCTTTCCCAGCTCCCCAAGAGCATCATAACCCCACACCCAGCTTATCATATCCACCCGTTCACATTAGGGATGTGTGTGCTATGATGGTCCAGCCTACGTGGCGCCGGTACGTGAGGAGACCTCTCGCTCCAGCATTCAATTGCACCGATGGTTCAACAAAATCCACTGACAAGAGGGTACTAGTAGTCTAACGTTCCGAAGGGGGAGGCAGGCTCGTCAATTAGTGTTTCTGAGGTATGAGATTCTGATGGCGTGAGAAAGGTCTTCAATGCTAGCTCTATTATTATATCAAGCGCGACCGCTATTGTCGGTCGTATGCCTCAGCTCATCTTTTCGGGTTGGGACTGGGATTTCTGGGTTTGTGGTGTTTTTGTGAGTAGAGTGTGGAGGTGGGGATATGGTTGTGCTGTATGAATATGTGAGTTTGGAGGAGGGGCGGGCTGTTGGTGGTTTAGCGGATTGCTATGATAATATCATATTTGCGTTCTGGCTGTGGGAATTTTGGGGTATGTACATCTAACTCAGTGTGCATGCCTTGGCTAGCTGAGGTTATGATGAATGGCGCGGGATATATTCCTAGAGAGGAAACATATTTGTGAACAGGAAGCTGAGGAGCCGTCGATAGGGCGTGTGGCTCGGTGTTTATGAGTTTGATAAACTTAACCACCTCACCCTTGATGCCCCCCAGTCAGCTATCATAGAATAGAATACATGACCAGGACATAACCGATCTGGCCCTGAGCTGGCACACAAGCTCAGTCTTTCATCCTATCATATCATAGTTGCCTCCCGCAGAGCCCATCTCAATTGATCGGGTCTTGCTCCCTCTGGACAGCTTATGATAATTCTCCTCTATTTAGGTAGGGCAGCGTGGTTTCTCGACCAATTTCCACGAGACCATGATCCGACAGGCGTCTAATTGCATATATCAATATTATTTATTCGCAGATGGTTATGCAAAGGACTGGTGGTTTTAAAGTTCGAGTGAGAATATGTGATCCTACACCATCCTTCCCTGTGTGATAAGTATTTATCATAGTTATGGCGACCCACCGTGTATGAGCAGCGACGTTTCTCTAGGACGTAGGCTCGCTAGTCCGCCCTACTGCCCAACCCTTATCCCTCAAAAGCCCCCCTATAAAATTTATGCGTTCCCAGTATGATACCATACAGTGCTGGAACTGTCGCAAAAGGTACCTACCCACTATAATGCATGCGCCCCCGGGAGGGTATGGTATGGTATGATATATAATTCCTACAACTGACCTAGCAACCAACCACCAGGCACAAACACGGAATCCCCACACCCCGCCCCGCCACTCGATCGCTCCCCCGCTGAGTTAGCCTTCACCCACCACACAGCTCAGGAGAGCGCACCCGTGTCGTCCTGGGACACTGTCATATCAGCGAGGGGTTAGGGGGGGGTAAGGTAGCTCCTTTCCGGAGAGTGGAAGATTTTAGACCGCCAAGCGCGCTGTTCGATCATTTGCTATTCTATAATGCAATATAGTATGCGCTAGCTAGGAGCGGAAGTTTATTTTTTTACTCATTCGTTGGGTTGGTGTTCGCGTCTGGTTTGATAGCGTGGACCTTGTGGGTTGGAGTGTCGTATTATGTGTGGGGTATAGTGCGGGTTCGGTGGGTTTTCATGTATTGGTAGTGAGGATATGTTTGAAGGAACGCTTGGGGGGAGGGGGGTCAGGAATTATGAGCGGTGGTGATGTTGATTATAGTATGTATGAGTGTTTTCCAGGTTTGCTTGAGATGGATAGGTTGTGCTATCATGCCGACGTGCTTAACCTCATGGTTCACATGAGGTTTAAGGCATTTGGTAATGCAGGGAAGTTGGTGTCTATTCTTTTATTTTTATTTTTATTCATAAAAAAAACTCCCCCTCCCGGGAGAGCCTTTGAGCAACAGGGCTTCGAAGGGGTAGGTGCCTGTCTAAACTTTGTAATCGTTGACATGTCTGAATGCTAAGTCCAAATTCTATTCTAGTATCATATTATGCTCTGGAAGGCATTCTCCCAACCCGCTGCGCAGGGCCCTTGAAGGCGCTCATGAAAGCAGGGAACGTTAGTTTATGGTAAACAATTCTTCTGACGGGAACTGGCGACGGGAAAACAACGTTCACTGAGTTATATGACCCCCCATATCATACATAAAATTGCCCACTCCCTTCACTAGACTACGGTAACCGAACAATTATTAGGATACCTCCTCACTCACCGCCACCACCACCAAAAAGAAAAAAACTCCAAACAATTAAAGCGGTAAAGCCCCAGACGAAGAACCCTCTATTCCCCATCAACTTTAATCCCACCCAAATCCGCATTCACCCCCAAAAAAAACTTGAATCCCTACAAGTTACAGTAAGTAACCAAGCAAAGCAAAAAGCAAAAGGAATGCAGCCTTATCATGTGATCTGCGAAACCTTTTATCCTTTCACAACCCTCCCATCCCATCCCATCCCAGCCCAACCCGACGACCAGGTTGGCGGGTATTGTAATGACAGGAGAATTAATTATTATCATTAAAGACACCACTCGGTATTAACCCATTTTCTCCTGCATTTGGTTCATCGCAAGGCTGATCGAGCTGAGATAAGCACTTAGAGGATAGCGGGTATGATATTTTATTTTATCGCACATAGCTGGCGAGGCCAATTTCTCCGCTTTTTTTTTCTTTTCTTTTTTTTCCTGCAGAGTTTTCCTAATGCCTTCTGCGGGGAAAGTATCATACTTAAATGGATCCGTGGATGGCCTGGAGGGGTTGTATTTAAATGTTGGTTCTTTCTTGATTTGGGGGGGGGGGGGGGTTTATTTTATTTTAACAAAATACTTTGGTATGTGGAAGGGTTTTTGCTGCTGTTACTAAGGTTTGGTTTGGTTTTAGATTTGTTAGCGGGTTGAATGGAATACCGTATCATAGGTCCTGTGGTTCTTTTCCTTATCATTAAGAACCTTATTTAAACCTCTCACCAATATTGGCAAGGCAGAAATATTTCTCATAGTACAAAGGTCTGTAATACCATTTTCCTTTGTGCCATTCTTATATAGTTTGAATAATGTTCAAGCAGGTACTGGTAAGAACATCAGTCTTTCCTGATATTTGTCATAGAGTCATCTTCTAGGTACCATCTAATATGGCATAGCCCATAACTTGAACCCTTTTGCTCAAAGAAGTTGTTAGTACTTGTAGGATCAATATTTTTACTGAATGACTTAGGATAATGCAAAGGTATATTGCAGTTTACTCTTCACATAGACATTGGATGTGATAAGAAGTAGTTCATAATCTACATCTTCCTCATTCCTATTTAGTTAACCCCTGAAATATACACTAATCTACACTAATGTAGACTAATGCAAGCCCAATCATGTTCACAAACATCAGGACATTACAAGTACTTCATAAACTATTCATTTACACAAATGAAATGTTAATTTCTTACTGTCTAAAATTAGCATCTTTCAAAGTGGTGGGAGCCTTGGCATGGGTACTGAATGGACCATTCCGTGTCCATGAAAAGAGCTAGGCCAGGATGATTAGTAAAAACTTTGCATACATAAAAAAGGAAATCAAAAAAAAAAAAGGAAGGAATGAAGGAAGGAAGGAAATCAATTCGAGTCCTCGCGATGAAAGTAGCACAGTCCTTTGGCTAACCCTCACTCGCTCATTCACAAACCAGTCCCACTCCATTCGTAAATTCAAAGTTTGTCCATATGTTGTTCACTACCGTGTCAGTTGTTCGCAAGCTACAGGGGAGAAGTGGGTGAAATGTCCCTTTTACATCTCTGCGATCGTTGTCACCCCAAACTTGTCAGCTCTACAGCCCTAAAGAAACCTAACAATAGACGCGCCAAAACCCCGAACACATCATCTATCATATCTTAGCTCTATCCGCATCATTACAGTACTATATAGGTTTTCTCAGCACTTGGGTGACATGTAGACTCCCGAGGATATATTCGAGGGGATCTCACACTGTCGTATCATACACTCACAATTTTTCAAACAGGACATTCGGCCTGAGGGCTGAAAAGATGTTTTTCGGGTGCCAACCTTTTGAGTTGATCTGTCCGCCCCGTGTGCGAAAAACACGTTGTGATACACACACCAAGGCTCGTCAACCCTGGGGCTGAAGCGGCTCTAGAGTTTACTCGAGTATTGAACGAAAGGCGTGAAACGCCATTGCTAGGGTTACATGCGATCCTGCTCACCACCTCCAATAGTAGCCTAATATCTTTATTGCTTTTTCGTGCGTAGTGCGGCCCCCGCATCAGTTAAATCTTGACCACTTCGACCAACGCCTATCTGGATATGCTCAGTGCTGGCTTTGTTCAAATAACTGAGGCCACTCTGCCTCCGTATACCACTGCCCTCACATTCAGTAAACATGAACCAGAACCCAAACCAGTACCAAATCAGTCACAATCACGATTCCTTCAATGTCACCACCATCACCAATCACACAACTATCATAGAGGACGAAAGATGGCAGATTCTCTCTTGGCTATCACCCCTAGAGTCATGGAAGAGGCATAGTGATGTGGCTAGTGCTCGTGCCGAAGGGGTAGGGGACTGGGTACTAAGAGCCGACGAGTTTCAGGCATGGCGGGGATACACAGATAACCGACCCTCTGATGCGATCCTGTTCTGTTGTGGGGTTCCGGGAGCGGGAAAGACTTTCATCTGGTATGATAGGGTTCGTAATTCCGAACACACTCGAATTACTGCTTACTTGATTCTAGCTCCTTAGTCATCGATGCTTTATGTGATGAGACTACGAGCCAGAATGTTGCAGTCGCTTGCCTATACTGCGATTACCGTGGTCAAAAAGAGCAAACATCAGCGGTAATGATTGGGAGCCTCCTAAAGCAGTTTGTCACAGCGCTTCCGAAAATCCCTGAAGAGATTGCCAAAGCATTCGGCACTGCTCAGGGGCATATCGGAGGGCGGGTGCCTCGGCTTTCCCAGATTCTGGGCATGTTTCCCGGAATATTGGCGTGCTTTCGGCAAGCATTCATCTGTGTTGATGCGCTCGATGAGCTGGTGGTGGAGCATAGGGCCGAGCTTCTATGCAGTCTATGTCAGATTCTGGAGAAATCTCCCAACACGAGGTTGTTCCTTACTGGGCGATCCCATATCCAGTCAGAGCTAGAAAGTCGTATCCCATGCGCTACAAGTGTTATCTCTATACAGCCTAGTCCGAATGATATCAAAAGTTATCTGGAAACAAAGTTGGATAATGATCCGATTCCTGACGCAATGGACGCCAGCCTTCGGCTGGAAATCACGACCAAAATTACTCAAGAATTTTCCGAAATGTAAGGAATCCATAAGCGATATCAGCGTGCTCCCAGAAGCTAACCATAGCCCGAAGTTTTCTTCTAGTTGCTTTACAAATCGATTCGATATTGGGAGAAGTAACTATAGGTGGAAGACGACAGAAGCTCCACGAAATAACAAGTGGCTTGAGTGACGCCTACAACGCAACTCTAGACAGAATAAGACGGCAGCGAGGTGCCAAAGCGAGGTTGGGCATCGCAGCACTGATGTGGATATCGTTTGCAGAGAGACCTTTGCTTGTCCATGAGCTACGCCATGCGCTAGCGGTGGAAATTGGATCCCGAGATATCAATGCCGGGTCGATTCCTTCGATAGAGACTATTGTAGGATCCTGCATGGGACTAGTTGCTATCGATTGTGCGACATCAACAGTCCGACTGGTACACGCGACTTTACAAGACTATCTGCGTCGTCATCACGAAGATATCTTTGAAAGTCCTCATGCCACTATTGCCGAAGCTTGCCTGAGCTATCTGGGCTTTCAGTCTGTCCTGGAGCTTTCGTCAGATCTTTACGCTGCCCCGCCAGCACTCCCGCTTGTTGCCTACGCCTCCTGTTACTGGGGGTCTCATGCTCGGAAAGAGCTCACAGTGTCTGTAAAAAACCTTGCACTTGGGGTTCTAGAGCGATACCCCGAGAAAGCGGCTGTGAATATTTTTTTGCTGAACGGAGGGGCTCCATGGATCATGAATATCGGTTATGAGGGGTTCAGTGGATTGCACTATGTTGCGTACTTTGGAATAGATGAACTTATGGAGGCGCTGCTGAGCACAGGGTGCTCCAAATTAAACCAAACGGATCAATGGTGCCGCACACCTTTGAATTTGGCTGCTGCGAATGGACATGAAGAAGCCGTGAAGATACTACTTGATCACGCGGAGGTGATCCCCGACATAGCAGACCAGTTTGGCCGCACACCGTTGATTTTAGCTACCAGGAATGGACATGATGGAGTAGTAGAGATACTACTGGGCCGAGCCAACCTCGACTCTGGAGCCACCGATCAGTCCTGCCGAGTGTCACTCTTATTGGCTGCCAAGTGTGGCCACGAAGGAGTGGTAAAGATCCTACTAGACCGAGCCGGTATCAACCCCGACCCAGCAGATGAAAATGGCAAAACACCACTCGCCTTGGCTGCCGAGGAGGGGCATGAAGGGGTGGTAAAAACCCTATTGGACCGAGCTGATGTAAACCCCGACTCAGGAGATCATTTCGGCCGACCACCACTGTCTCTTGCCGCCGAGCACGGCCACGAAGGGGTGGTGAAAATGCTAACGGCCCGAACTGACGTCAATCCTGACTCGAAAGACCAGTTTGGGCGAGCACCACTCAGTTGGGCTACCGAGAACGGACATGAAGGAGTGGTGAAGATCCTCCTGGGCCAACCCGGTGTAAACCCCAACTCAGTAGATGAAGACGACCAAACACCACTCTTTCTCGCTGCCAAGTATGGGCATGAGGCTGTGGTAAAGATAATGCTAGACCGACCTGATGTCAGGCCCAACATAGCAGATCAATCGGGCCGAACACCGCTCACTTCTGCTGCGAGGAATGGACATGAAGGAATGGTAAAGATAATATTGGACCGAGCTGATGCCTGTCCCGACTTAGCAGATCACTGGGGGAAAACACCACTCTCTTTTGCTGCCAAGTATGGACACGCAGGAGTTGTGGAAATCCTGCTGGGCCGGGCCGACGTAAACCCCAACTCAGCAGACGAGGACGGACGAACACCACTATTTCTCGCAGCCAAGTATGGACATGAAGATGTGGTCAGGATATTACTAAACCGAGCTGATGGTAGCCCCTACTCAGCAGATCGGTGGGGGAAAACATCACTGTCTTCAGCTGCCGAGTGTGGTCACGAAGGGGTGGTAAAGATATTACTAGGCCGAGTTGAATTCAACCCCGACGTAACCGATAATATCGGAAGAAGCCCACTCTCTTCCGCCGCCAGGAATGGCCACGAAGGGGTGGTGAAGATACTGCTGGGCCGAGACGATGTCAACCCCAACTCGGTAGATAAATATGGCCAAACACCACTTTTCCTCGCTGCCAAGTATAAGCGCAAAGCTGTGGCACAGATACTGCTGGGCCGAGCTGACGTCAACCCCAATCTAGCTGATAAGTTAGGCCGAACACCGATATCTTCTGCTGCCAGGAATGGGGATGAAGGGATGGCAAATATAATACTGGACCGAGCTGACACCGATCCCGACTTAGGAGATCACTGGGGAAAGACACCACTCTCTTTTTCTGCCAAGTGTGGACATGCAGGAGTGGCAAAGATTCTACTTAACAGGGCCGATATAAACCCCAACTCGGCAGATGAAGATGGCCAAACACCACTCTTCCTAGCTGCCAAGTATAGGCATGGAGGTTTAGTAAAGCTACTACTGGACCAAGCTGATGTCAACCCCGACATAACAAATAATCTTGGGCGGACGCCACTATCTTCTGCTGCCAGAAATGGGCATGAAGAAGTGGTGGGGATATTGTTGGGCCGAGCCAATGTCAGCCCGAAAATAGGAGATCATTTTGGCCGACCACCCATCTCTTTTGCTGCTGAGGAGGGGCACGAAGGTGTGGTAAGGATGCTACTGGGAAGAGCTGAGGTCGGCCCTGACTCGCCAGATCATTACGGCCGGTCACCACTCTCTTTTGCCTCCGAGAAGGGGCGTGGGGAGGTGGTGAAGTTACTCCTGGACCGACCTGACGTCAACCCCGGCTTAACAGATCAATTTGAGCGAATGCCACTCAGTTGGGCGTCTGGGAATGGACATGAAGGGGTGGTAGAAATGCTGCTAGACCGGGCCGACGCAAATCCCAACTCGCCAGACGAAGATGGCTACACACCACTCTTCTATGCCGCCAGGAGCGGATGTGAAGGAGTGGTAAAGATGCTACATGCCCGAGGAGTATTTCAACAAATCATCTTCCACTGGCAGTACCCGGTACTCACTGTATCAGGCCCTCCCCCACCCCCGCAAAATTACCAGCATGGCACCCACCTTTTAACATCCCCGCTAAACTCACCCTCTTAATCTTTCCCCTATTTATTCGTAGTACCTCTATTCCCCCCCTCCCCCTCCGCTACTCCTCGGGTCAAGGATCGGGGGACATCCATCCATTATGATTGATTATTCGACTGGTACTGAAGCCACGACCATATATTACACCCCGGCCGGGCCACCGGGATGAGCATGCTGCCATCTGCGAAGGAAGCGAAGAATTCCAACACATTGTATTTTCACTTATTTCTTTAGGCAACTACTGATAGACAATTTCATTCTTTCCTTCATTCTTTTCTTTCTTTCCCCCTATTTCTCTCTATACCATCATACGCACGTCTCCCACGTACATTTTCATCCCTCAACTTCCGTTTCTTATAGGTTCTGTTCGGCATTTCGTTCAACGGCGTTTCTCTGACATATCCGGCGTTTTTCTTTTTCTTGGACGGAAAGCTCTTAAATCTCGCCGCTCTCGCCAGCATATATGATATTATATTCGTGTACTAAAGAAAACCCCGGGCTCTTCTCCCCAAACTCAAAAGTTTAATATATTAATCTGTTGGCTAGGGAACCAACCCCTATCCTTTTGTTCTTGCATGCGCAGTCGAGTTATAGTGGTGGGGCTGGCGTGTCGGAGATGCAACATTACTGTATGTTGCCAATGAAGGCAGCACCTCGAATCCCATCCACCGCAGCTCCCAGTACTTGGCCCCAACTCCATACTTACCGCATATCTACCGTTCTGCGCCTTGCAAGACAGGCCTGTGAGACGCTTGGAAATCACAATATGTCACTCGGCCATTAGGCAACCAACAAACCCGAAGCATTTAGATACCCAACTCAGGCAGTTAGTCAGCCCCGTGGCGAATTCCCAACCAAAAGCCCAATGAGAATCTCTAGAGTGTTCACACTCTCCCTGTCTTCACATGTGTGTGTAGGCCCCGAGGCAGTTGCTGTCAGAAAACTCCCCTCCCCGGTGAGTGAATAATCAGATCCGAGAAACTAACGCAAGATCCCAAAGTTATTGCATGAGTGTATCTACATCTTCGACTTTTGCCCCGCCCCCATTCGCAGGACCCATACATACCACATTCCCCATTCGGAAATCCAAATATCATATCTGGAACTTACCAGCACCGGACCCGCAACAAACACAATCCCACTATACAACGCCTCAGAATTCCAGAAGCGCAGCCAACCACCTGCCAGCCATTTCTCAACCCAATAGACCCCGCTGTCCGCAATCCTCAGGAATTTTCTAGCAGAAGCGCGGCGTGCTTATGGATGAAGGGCAAGTTCATTCTTGGACCTCCCAGTCCCCTTCATGGCAGGATTTTTCTTGTTTGGTAACTCGCTATGAGGGGGAGGAAATTGAACTTCCCTGGGCTCCTGCTGTGTTTGTTCATGAGTATGATAAATTGGTTGAGGATATCCTAACTATGATACTACACCGACTAACTTAGTCGGTATGATATCATTTTTCACCGAATATCATTGGAAAGGAATGATCACCCTACTAACAAGGAGGTAGAAACAGACTTTCTCTTCCTTGGGAGGGTGTGGGGGGCAAATATTGAACGTTCCACCACAAAACACTGAGCGAATCGCCGGAGTAAATGCTCCCTCAAGAGGGGGGGTATTATAAACATTGACAACAGCTGAATCTCGTCCTGTGAGAAGTAATATCATAATCGCTATGGCGACACCGAGACGAAAGGGAGGTAGGTAGACCTGGTCGCACCACAAGTAGAATAGAATTCGGAAGGGAGTCATGGATTACAGACGTGCAGCGGAATATGATGAAAGCAAGTGTGTGTGAAACACCATACCCTGTCAACGGGCTCTTCTTCATAACGACTACAAGTGCGATCTGATCAACCGCCGCCAGATACATGATACAAGTAACAGCCCCGGAGAACCCGACACGGTACTCTAGAACGCTATTCCCAACGCACCACCATAAATACCCAACACCCCGGCGAGCCTAAAAAAAAATAAAAACGCTAGAGCCTGATCCGAAGGCGGCCACCTCCCACACAACTCCGATACTGGTATTATACGATACCCCAGGTGAAATGTCGTCCCATATTATCATACTTCACAACCACCACCACCACCCCTCCCCCAGAACCCAATTCGCGACCTACCCCCCCCTCCCCCTCCCCCTCTTTTTCTCTATCATCTCAGGTCTTCCGGTCAAAAGTGCGGTACAGAAAAGTTATTGCAACCCTTATCCACAATGAAATGCATAATTTTGTTTCCCAAGTTTATACTACCATACCGTATTATTTACCCCAATTCCTCTGTTGTTCCCTTACGATACATATATCCACACCCTCACTTAAGCGCTATCGTAAGCGCTGTCAGGGGTGAAAGTGGCGATGGCACAGTACAGTACTTGTGGTAACAAAAACCCGAATGATCTGTCGGAATGTGGGCGCGTTGTCTGTATTCTAGCACTTCCATCCGTACCGCAGCACTATACAATACAGTATTCATATCTTATGGTAATCCAGTCTAGGGCATTGCGTGATCAAGCCTTTAGAGGTGGGCGTCACGAGTAGTTTAACCTCCTATATCATACATACTCAGCACTACCGTGGAGGGGGGTGGGGGGTTCACCATTAATAAGTGCATAAGTTTACTGGAAAATAACGACAAGTAACACAATATTATGACTTAAGGAGGATGGGAATCTCAGACTTTCAAGTCGGGTGTCGTGGTATCATGGCCTGGTTTGGGGTTAGTTAGATTGCGAGTGTTTGGGTATGATTGCGGATTTGGTGGAGTTTCCCCCGACTGGACGGGCGCACGGGTTGTTAATTAGTGGTTTTAGAGTGGTACCGGTGCTCGAGCACAGAGGCTGCACAGTATTTAGTCAAGCTTTTAGTCTTACCTTGGATTACTGACCCTTGCTAGGATTTCTTTTATCTCCCGATACAGAGTTCCTTATCCCAAGTCATTCAGCCTCTACACGTCACTGGTAACACCAAACACCTATCCCTCTCCCCCAAGTATCACGAAATCACTTGGCAAAGCTACGCTTCATAGACAACAGCCAGTCTCAGGTTGGATGTTCAATTTCCCCTAGTCCAAAATACACAAAGTCCCGTCTCAATCCCGAAAAACAATCAAGTATAGCGTCTAGGATCTAATTGAGGCTTGTTATCCACCATCCCCTCAATTTTCTCCATAATCTCCGGAGTCAATTTGTCAGCATGCTTCACAGCCTCCACGTTCTCGAGGACCTGCTCCGGTCTGCTAGCTCCTGTGATGACACTAGAGATGTTGGGATTCTTGATGATCCAAGCGATGGCGAGTTGGGAAAGGGTGATGCCGAGTTCTTTGGCAACCGTCTGTGTTATCATTACACCATTAGTAGTCCGTGGTATGTAGGTTAGAGGCATTGGGTCAATAGAAATACTTCAAGGTTCTTGGTGGTGGTGATTTGCCTCCTCATCTCCTCGTCTGTGTCGAATTTCTCTCTCATAGCCTTGGTGAAGGGATCGGAAGAGTTGGAAAGACGGGAGTCCTCGGGAATCTTGAAATCGTTGTACTTTCCACTCAAGATGCCCATCTTGAGGGGAGAGAAAGTGGTCAGACCGAGACCGTGCTTAGCATACAAGTTGTGGAATTCCTTCTCCACCTTGTCGCGGACCAGGAGATTGTATTGAGGTTGCTCCATCTGAAGTTTCGAAATTGTCAGATTTCGCTCCAAAATCAGTGGATATAGAACCAAAAAAATACCAAGGGCCCGATCAATCCCAAACGGTCAGCAACTCTCCAGGCATCCGCAATCTCCTCAGCAGACCACTCGCTAGTTCCCCAATAAAAGGCCTTCCCCTGATCAATGACATGGTTGAAAGCCCTGACAGTCTCCTCCATGGGTGTCAAACGGTCAGGCCTATGAGCATAGACCAAATCGACGTAGTCCAATCCCAGACGCTTAAGAGAAGCGTTCAAGCCCTCGACAATATGCTTTCTTGACAAACCAACGGAATTCTCCGCATGCCCTTTCGAAGCGAATGCTGCTCCCCAATGGATCTTTGTGGAGATGACGAGCTCATTTCTAGCCCAGCCGAACTTGCGAATGCACTCGCCCATAGCAACCTCGGATTGGCCACCAGCGTAACTCTCGGCGGTATCAAAGAAGTTGACCCCGGCGTCGAAAGCCGCTTTCATACAGTCGAAGGTTTTCTCTAGTACGCGTCAGTTACAAAGGCGCTCAGACAAAAAAAAAACCCAAGGGATCAAGCAGCTATTCGGAACCAACGTTTCTCAACATGACCACCATAGGTAAGCCACCCTCCCAAACCAATGACAGAAACTTTAAGCCCAGAACGGCCTAAAAGACGGTACTCCATGGCGATTAGTGTGGATTGAGGTGGAGGCTTAAATATAATAATATAAGAGAGTAGATATTGCGGGGGATGATTAGAAGCTCTGAGAAGGGGAATGTGAGGGGTGTTTGTGCCTTCAGGAGCGGTTCTCGTCAATTTATATTATACGTAGCCAACACTTAATATCCTACGAGTATTCCCCTGCTCTTCTTTGGCTTAGGAATACCGGGGCGTCAAGTCCGCTTAACCCCGCAATGACCGTGGAGAATCGATTGCTTACCTAAAGCATCTTATCCCTACACATTTATAATAAGTTAACCCCCTTGTCGCACGACAACTCTAACCCATCGGTGGGCCACTCACCACCATCCATAGTATGATAGACTACCAAGCACAGGACTTTATCAAGACCCAACCGGGAATTAATATCTATGATATAATTCCGCTGCATCGGCTACTACCATAGTCTATGCAGTTAATAACTTGAGCATATATATGAGCACATCCTTGCCTCCTTCTATCTCCGCCCGTTCTTTACCCTACTAATCCTAACATAAAACCATCATACTAGTACGAATACCCCAACCACCGATTCACAGTGATATAGCATACCTCTATACTCTCTTTTCCTCCCTAGAAAGCTGTTCTCCCTCCAGACCCGGCCAGCATTAAATACGGAGATAGGGCGCCTATATTTTGTTATGATACAATGTTCCACCCGCTATTACGCCTTCCGGTTTAGGATATCCATTGAAACTTCCTGGAAACTCGAGGAATGAGAGGGAAAAGGTTTCAACCCTCAACTGACCGACTAAATGTTCACGAAGGGAAAAAATTCTCAAGAAACCGAGGATATACAATTCACCACCCGCACAACTGCAAGTGCTGTACTCCCAATGACAATATCAACCCGATGAGAAACCAAGCGCTGGTACAATAGACCAGGATTAGTCGGGATAAGCGACTCGAGGCCAACAAGGGTATGCCTGACATTACCAGGTAGCAGGTTACCCACCCATTGAGAATCTGGGCATTTCCGTACCACAATGACCAGAAAATGCGAAGGAAGTCTGGGTAGATCACCACCACCTTGGAGGTCTCTCTTGTGACCATCCCCCCATGACACTTCCAATTCCACACAACAAAGAAACCTGATTTCAGCCCTTATGATCCCCGACCACGGAGACTAGTGCACATATCATACATATTTATAACCCCCACAACCCACAGCCTCGGAGCTCAGCAAGCAAGCACAGACAGGCAATGCCATTGAGAGCGGCAGATATCTCAAACCCACTCTGGTGAGTGAAAGCCAGAGGTCATCGTCACGTTCTTCCATTATTCGTCATAAACCCCCCCAATACCCAGTGTAGTTAACCCGGTTGAGCGCTATTTTTAACTGATGGTAGGGCTTCAATTAGTAAAATGCGACCCCCAAAGCTCTTCCATAGCATTATCCCAGGGAAATTTCAGTCGTGCAATTGTTACCGGAGCAAGCGACAGCCAGAAGCTAACGAAAATAGGCATTATACGTATCGGGAGAACGAGGGAGGGAGGGCATCACAACTATAGTGCTTGACACAAGCCAGCAAGTGGCTCACCTAGTAGAAGCCCCATTCGCTACGAACTCAACTTGCTCACGTATTTTGAAAGCTTTGCTCGAGCCCTCGCAGGTACAAAATACAAAGTTGAGTGCTAATCTCACCTAGAAGCACAGGCACGGTAGTGCTCATTGGCAGGGGGCTACAGAAACTAACGTGATGTATTATAATAGGTGGTCACTAGTAAACTTCGATGGGAGGGAGGAAGGAAGTGGGGGGGGGGAGGCATCAGAGAGCTGGTTTACAAACTGATATTGTGACAACCGAGGAAAATGGGGAGATACAGTTACCAAGTGAAAGTCTTGGTGAAACAATATCTCACTCTACCGGGTGCTGAGGAGCTGTAGGGTGGAGGGGTGGGGGGGTGGGGGGGGGGGGATTGTGCAGCTTGTGGTCTGTGAAGGGGAGAGGCCCGCGCAAGAGGAAAAAGAGAACATCTGGTTCACCAGGACTCTCGCCCTAACGACGGTACTGTATCATACAGAAAATGACCAGAAAGCTATGATATTATGATACCACCGGTGGCCCAGCAGAACAGAAGTGGGGGCAGTGGAAAACCCAACACGCCAACGAAGAGGATAACCACTGAAGTTCTAGATTGGGCGCAAGTGATAAATACATAACGGACCTAAAATTTCGAGCATGATTCAGTATTACCTGTTCATAGGGGGCATCCAAGCTGTTCGAGCCTATAATACTAATCATCAGGAAAGCCCAGCCAGCTCGTGCCAAACTAATCATATAATAATAATACCTCGGGGGAATTCTGGAACCACGTTCATCCTATACCAAACCTAACATTACCCACTACCCCCAACAGCCCCGCAATAGAAAGAATATTGAACGCTAACTAGGGCGATGACACATTACCCCGCGAAAAAAGCAAAGCTTGGCCGAACGTATGATACCCGTTACATGAGGAAGATGCGGAATCTGGCTATCATGGGGTATCACTCGTGACTTGGACAGTTGGTTGAGGGGGGGTTATATTTGTATGATAGACTACATGAAGAGGTATAAAAAAACGGCCACTTCCTGGAGTAGTCGTTATATTTATAGGGGTGAGTGGAGAGGAATACATGGAGGAAGGGAGCGATAATTAAATCGTAATTACTGTGCTCATGTCCCCCGAGTGACCAGGCATTAGGCAAGTTCCAACGCCTCCCGGAAACAGCAATCACGTGGATCTCGGCATCGGGGACGACACAACCCAGCACATCCCATCCCGCCCTAACACCACCTCACAAAACAATCAACCTACAATCCGTCCGATCACAACCAATCACCCGCTTTAACCCAGCCCCCCCCCCCCCAAGCCAACCAAGCCGGCCAAACAACAAAAACACCACACAACATATCATACCACCGAAGAACACTCGACGTTCCCTACAACCCTAGATAATCCCATCTCATTCCGAAACCTCGCAAAAAGTGATGCTCCATTATTAGCGAGAACGAACACGTCGCGAGGCATGGAATATACGGCCCTACCCGCAAAGAGAGGAGTTCCGAGCGGTGGGGGTTTCTCGGGGTAATTCCTATCGATAGGGAAAAGAATAGAGTCGGGGAGAGGGCCGTTTAGTGCGCACCAAACGGGAACACAACCAAGCTGTGCCTGCTGCTTATAGAAGATTAAAACCCGGTCGCTCTAAGACCTGGCCTGGAAGGAAGGGAACGACCGCACCAGGAAGTGGTTGGCTGGGGTAGGTATATAGCGTAGGAGTGTACGGGTGTTACCACTTGAGTGAAGGGGGGGACCGTTCGCGAGACCGCCGCCTATCCATCGTTACCTCAGCTGTGGTGCTGGTTGCTGCTTTAGGGGGGCGGGGAGAAATGGAATGTACGGGTATGATGTTTTCAAGTTCCGGTGGGGCTAGGGAGAGAAAGGGGGGTTTATATAGCTACATAGTACAAGATGTGACCCATGAGAAAGAGTTTGTAGAACAAAAACATTGCAGAGGAAATTTTACCTGCTTGCATGCATAGTCCTAAAGGGGTGTCCATGTAGTCGAATCACCTTACCAAAGGCAGCCTCTCACCGTGGATGGCTGCTTTTGAATTACCTATTTGATAGCGGCACCTGGGCGAGGAGGCCCCCGGAGACGCACAGGCTATCCGCAAGGGTCGTCATTAGCTACGCTACCACTTTTTCACCAACCGCTCGGGAGGACTTCTCAGGGCTATTGAATGAGAATTTGAAGTGAGCTCACAAACACCACCGAATTAGAGCATCTAGACGCAGTTAAGTAGCTGTTCCCCACCAACAAAACAGCCCACATCCTAGGTTGCGGAAATACCTCCTTTTCTCTCCATCCCCAACGATCCGAACTAGCCATCACCAGCACTCGCCCTCGCATCGCATCCAAACCCTCATTCCCACAGTACCGCCCCCCCCCCCTCCTCGCCAAATCATGATCCAATAACATTCACCCCCCATCACTCGGGAAGACGCCCAAAAGCCGACCCAGCACACACACACACCTAATAACGAGCACTTCCCACCCATACAGCGATACCCCCACCGTCCATTGACCAATCCTAGTAGGAGCCTAACGGCTATACCATCCTGTGCACTGTGGTTTCCGATAATGGGGTGGGGGGTTCTCTGGACGAGAACAAAATATGTATGCTGATCGGATGCTAAACACCAATTATCTGGTTGGCGTTGCGATCCGCCTGTCCATGCATCGCTCCGCCTCCGCTGGTGAATGAGATTTGAGTAGGTGTCTTTTGATAAAATAGTGGAAGGGCTATCCGCGGTCCATGCCGCCTGCCGTTAACGGGATCTACGTCACGTAGAGTCATCGCTGCGTGCGCTGAACCTTTCACTCGCTGTAATTCCAGAGTGTGCTGGGTAACGAGTTGAACTGAAAGAGATAAAATCCGGAGATATCAGCTACCTTAGTCATCCCGCAGGCAGAGCAATCCAGCGCCGCCCAACATGCAAAAGTGAAAGAAGAAAAAACCCGCGGCACTCGGCAATCGACTACGGTGCGCCGCCCGCATAGTCTACCCATAAAGAAACGGACGCACAATAGATTCCATCGAGTGATTACAGATGACGAAAACTGGCTGCGCTTTCCCCCCTCCCCCTTCCCCCGCAAGTCGGACTAAGTTGACAGCCCAACACCAAATTTCAAGATTGCATTTCCCCACGTATTTGGATGCAAAATTAAACATCCCCAACCGGCCCGGGAGCGAGGTCGCTGCGAAAGAAACTGCCGGTGCGGGAAAAAAGCATCCCCTGATCTTCGTCCCCATGGCCAATAGAAAATTGCCAAAATTCCAGGATCTTCTTCCCCCCTTTCCCCTCTCCTCCCAACCAGCGGCCCTCTTGTTCTATTTATTTTATCCCTCAGGAATAGGGTCTGCAGGGGAGGGACAGTTGTCATATCAGATGAGATGAGGAAGATGGGGGTGGAAGAGATGAGCCTGGGCGAAGTGGTGAAGGAATTTCGTTTTTGTTTTTTCCCCTGATGCGAGAAAATACATATGACGTGCCGGAAGGAAGGAAGGAAGGACGAAAGGGAGGACAAGGGAAAATGTAAAGAGCCTCAAAAACCGGTGCCAAGGCTGATGTCCTGGCTCGAGTGACATCAATGTCGTTCAATGGTGAGGAGAAAATGTTCCTGATTTGGTCGTCCGGCATGAAACACTCAATGCCCCAAGCAAGGGGTCAAACCTGTCAATCATGCACTTAGCGACAAACCTGATGCCACAGACAAAGTAAATGATTACCTCATCTTTAGCCCATCATAAAATAGTGACAAAAAAAAGACAGAACTAATGAGAAAATAATTCTGTGTGTTGGCCTGCCCTCTCTTAAAAATGGCGTATTTTGAAAAAAGAAAAGCATGACAACTATCCAAAATACATTATTCTCACTAAATATCTTATGTTGTCTACGGTACTGGACTTTTTTTTTTTTTTGACACTTCTAATACCTGATATAGTACGAGAGGAGTAGATGTACGTACTGTACAAGCTATACCAGTTCAAAGTTACTATAATGCCGGTACGCAAATAATTTTAATGCATTATTCCTTACCACAAACATTAATCCTAGTCTTCTATTGTCAAGAAACTAATTGCTGCTGACCATAGCAAATGCTCGGTCAAGTAGAGGAAAAGCGAGATACCATGAAGGGCACCAATATTACGAGATGCTGGCTAACTTGGAGGAGCCTTGGTATGATAGGATGAACCTCAGAAGAAGAAAATAAGGGCCCGAATGCCAAAGCAGGAGTGTTGGAGGTTTCCTACACCCCCTTGAGGAGAAAGGGTGCACAGAGAAAAAGGTGATAATAGTCCCCCTGGTATTATTATAATAAGTCGTCAATTATTAGAGTTGTAACGGAGACGGAGGACTTTCCCGAAGACTCTAAAATACTTGGGGGAATTTTGGATGCGCATCTATGCGCAAAGACAATTAGCCATGCATCTACTCGTACCGGTATTTAGTTCCTTCTGTTCGGGTACCGTTGCCTGTATCATAGCAAGTAAATGGGAAACCACCAGCAAGGGTGTTACAACACCAATTGGCGAAAAAGAAAAAAAGAAAAAAAAAACCTAGGATCCCTTACCGTTTCTGAGAACTGGGGGGGGTTTTTTTTTTTTTTTTTCAACATCCCAAAATGCAGAATCGGTGGTTCATCTTCAACTTGGCGAAATTTAAATTCGTTGATTGGCTGGGTGAACCTACCGTATTCCTTTAATAGGTGAATTTCGAACTAATCAGGGTGATAATCTTACCCATCACCACGCTAAGAGTGCCTGTATTTCGGCATAGACGAAAGGATAGAGCAGCACAAAAATACTCGTAGGCGGCAGGTTCCAGCAATGAAATGGGGCCAGGACGACGTGCGAAGTCCCCCCCCCCCTCTCGCAAAAACCCTGCCTTTCCCCTCTTCTCGACAACCCCCACTCCATCCATTACCGGTATCTGTCCTACAGCCCATCGCTTGCAAAACTTCACCCCAGCCAATCCTACCATGAAGGTCTACGAATACGATAATAGCACGGTTGGTTTTTTCCCCCTTACGAAGGGATGAAGTAAAGGCATCCCCTGTGCAGGAAGGCAAACTCTTCTAACCACGCCTGCACCTTGCAGGAGGATCAACGCGAGGACCACGACTCGGGAACCGTCGTTTCCGAAGCCGCCCTCAATGAGATCGGTGTGCTAGCTTACCATTTCGACTCCGTGGATGACGTGAACGTCCTCGCTGCTGAGCGTGGCTATAAGAACCGTGATGAGATCACAATATCCCCGAGTGCCTTAGGTGATGTCTACGAGGACAAAGTGAAGGCCTTTTTCAACGAGCACCTACACGAGGATGAGGAAATAAGATACATCCTGGACGGCGAGGGTTTTTTTGATGTTCGATCCAAGGATGACAGCTGGGTGAGGATCAGGTTGTCCAAAGGCGATTTGATTATCCTCCCAGCAGGAATCTACCACAGGTTCACGACTGATAAAAATAACGTATGGCCTCACCATTCTGATAGGTTGTTGTTAGTTTCCGAGGTCTGCTGATGCTGATGAGAACATAGTATATCAAAGCGATGCGACTATTCCAGGAGGACGTAAGTTCCTTCCCTCTCGCCACCTTTCATCTTCGCCCATTATTTTAATATGGAAATATAGCCCAAGTGGACTCCCCTGAACCGAGATGCTCAGGTCGACGATAATGCGTACCGAAAGGCGTATATCAACTCTCTTCCCGTAGCGTAGGAAGTTACATTAGTTTCAGATTATTTACGTCATATCAATATTCTTATCCTGATCATCCCCCACCTCATATCATAAAGTATTCCCGTCACTGTGATCAATTTGTTGTGCTAGATTATGTATCCTGCCCACGGCAAGACACCCAAGCACTTATCAGCCTGATGAAACATTTATGCGAGAAAGAAACAAAGTGAGGGGGGCGAAATGTCGATAAGCCCCGCCAGAAACGCATGATCACAGAGAATGGAACTCGATAAAGCGCGAACTGGTATGACAGCTTAAATTAGGGGTGGGGGGTGAAACTGACCCTTTCAAATCTGGTGAAGGGAGGGGGGGAGCTTCGTTGAAAGCTGGCGTCCAACAAGGTGAGCCACTTCCAGCGTGTTCGGTCGGATGCCATTGCTCTGTATGGATCCCATTACCACTCCATCGGGGGAAAACATTGGCACAGGCAATTTCAAAAAAAAAAAACAAGAAAAGCAAAATGTGTACAGTGCCGGTGCTCGAGTAATTACTTTACGGTATCATACCGTACTCGAGGTGCAGTACCGCCCCCCTTGGCCAGGCAACACGCAGCCTCCTTCTCTCCTCATCCCCCCAAGAGCCACCTAGCACCTAGCCATTTATCCTGTTGACCCCGAGAACGGATGCCTTTTGAGTCTTTGAGACTTTGACCGAGTGCAATATTATGACTTGCACATTGTCTCGAAAAAAAATAAAAAATAGAACACTCACCGAAAACACCCACAACCGGTACCCCAAGAAGAATGATGATGATGGAATCCCCGGTACCGGTACCTCAACCCACTTAACCCCGGTGCAGATCGGGAAAAATTACATGTGGGAAGTTGTGCTTGGGCTGTGATATAAGCTTTTCGAGAAGCCAGGTACAGTACTCTACACTTGGTCCATGCGCTGAATGATGTTCGACATGAACTCACCTGACACCGTTTTATCTCCTGGGCTAGTAGGTTAAGTTAATTTTGGGGTCACAATATGATAGCCTGGCGTTCCCGAACAACAAGGTGGCGGAGAGGATAACGACGACGCAAGATACAGCGCACCAAGACGCCTGGACCGTCGACCCCTGCCATTTTTATTTTTATTTTTTACTCCGGAACGCTGGTGGTGCAATGATCCAAACCTCGGAGCATCCTTCTCTCCAGTTACCGGTAATGCCGGAAGGGAAGGTGGTGGTGGAGGGGCGGTTTAAATTTCAACTTCCTTGTGAGGGATGATTCACTGTAAATGAGTTTTGCGCTACCCCCCCCCCGTTCGTAGAGAAAGTTTCTATCAACTGTACGAGTATCCAATTGTCCGACTGTGGCTTTGTGCATGAGTTGTCGGTGGTGCGTGTGGCTGTAAGGGGAAAAGGGGGAACACCCACAAAGAGAGAGAGAGAGAGAGAGAGAGATTTGATATCGATAACTTCCCCACCATCAGGACTCATTAAGTTAAGCCCAACCCAGGGAGACTCGGAGCTGCAGGCACGACATGGGAGATCACATACCGGTGCTCGAGTAGGTCGCTCGCTACTAGGGTGAGCAAGGAATGAATAATCGAAACCAAAAGGAACGGTGACTGCAGTGCACTACGGCCGTAAGTTACCGGTATTCGAGTACGGTACACTGTTATCATACTCGAGTACAGCAAAAGCCATCCCTGTTGGTTGGGGGAGGGGGAGATTTCCATCATATTGGCTCGGGAATAAAACATTTGCATTCCGCTGACGCGTCGAATTGAATGAAATTCCGAGTGATGCCACGTGAT
This sequence comes from Tuber brumale, assembly GCA_014065205.1. Lineage (NCBI taxonomy): Eukaryota > Fungi > Ascomycota > Pezizomycetes > Pezizales > Tuberaceae > Tuber > Tuber brumale. The sequence goes on along the minus strand of JACCEG010000235.1, from coordinate 18,234 downwards.
GCCACGTGATTGGAGAATAGATGTGGGACTGGGCGTGCTCAGGAATACTGAGGGGGTTCAGAGGCCGGTAAAAAAACATGCATGGAGCGCCCCTCTTGTGGGCTCACAAGGGGCTGCCGAATGACAGCATATACTAGGGCGTGGTAATCGAGAATGGGCACACCTTTTCGAACATTTTTCGATACTGTGCTTGCACTGTGCTGCGCGGTACCAGACACCGGAGGTGTTCCTTGCTTTGAGACTTTTCGAGGGAGGAGGAGGCCACATCTCCTTATCGACATACCTTGCACTCCCCCCCCCCCCTTTATTCAAAGGCCGGATGCGGTTCGATGATTGCTGTTGGGGGGAGGGGGCTCAGATAGGGCACCTTGCTCGCTTTAACCACTTGTAACTTTCAGCCGCTCTCTCCTCGCTGCAACAGGAAAAGTTCGTTTCTACGATCATCCACGGATTACCTCGTCGATATCATCACAATCATCAACCCCATAGGCAGCAGAATCGCTCGGAAGGTTTCTGAAGGCACGAGAGTGTGAGATCATTTGAATCGGGACGCTGAACCGGCGGGGCGGAAGCAAAGAAAGCTTCGCCGGGAGTTTTGTGCTTTCGAGGGTTCCATTGTGACCGCCGGTCTGCTCTGCTTACTGGTCCTCTGCTGACTTTAGCGAGACCATGAGGCCGTGTGTGGAGGAGGAATGGAGGGAAGCCAAGGGAACGAAAGCGGCACGACAATTGGCTGGAATGCGAAACCCCGCACCAACCATGCAGTGAGTTTGATGTTGCTCCAAAGGTGGAGTGCTGCTTCCCTTTTCTGTCCTTTTTCTTATTAAATGAATAGATTATGCTCGAGTGTTTCATTCCTTTTTCCATTTTATTTCACTCCTTTCTTTCTTTTTCCCTTTTATTTGCTTCTTTACAGGTTGAGGAGGAGCCAAGTACGGTACGAGTACCAAGATCCCTGTTTGCCTCTGACTCTTATGGTGATGATGATGATGGTGGTTTATCGGTACCGTATGGTGGTGCACTCCGGCGCACTTGGTATGTGATAAAAAGGTGGTGGGATGGGAGAGAGTGGTCTTTTCGATTTATTTTTATTCCTTTCTCCCTGAGTCGGGGATCAGCGCTCTCTCCCCAGGCTTGTTCTACGGTAGCTCATCTTGAAGTTTGGAGGGAAGGCGACGAGGAGGAAAGCGCCTGTCTTCCTTCCGTTCGAACTTCTGATTTTTGGGATCAATACAAAAAAAAATTTCTTTTCTTTTTCTTTTACCCTTTTCCTTTTCCTTTCCACTCGTACTGCCATTTTTTTCATTTGTTTTCGTTCCCCACACCACCTTTTTTCCCTTTCCCTTTTCCGCAGAGAGCATGCATACAAGGTACAGGACAAATCGGGGCCACAACAGGCCCGAGGCAGGCAGGGAAATTTTGTCGCAGAGGCCAACAGAGGGGGTGAAGCATCACTCTGGAAGGACACCCCCCTTCTTTCTCCTGTTACTTTGACCGCCGTTTTCTCTCTCCATCGCTTCCTCTGTTCTGTTGCCCGTCACTTTCCTTTTCATTCAACCCCGTACACTTCTCGTTCTATCATCCCCACTAACTCGGCTTCGGTAGAGCCATCTATACAGCCTACATACTTTCCTGCCTCTCGTCTGGCATCAAAGACGCTGTCCGGAGAGCGAGCCAAAGCTCTTTGCTAGGATGCCGCCCCTGCACAGCTTCGAGATCGATGTTCCTTCCCCCCTTCGCTTTCTGGTGTTGGGAGGGAAGGGGGGGGAAATTTGGACTTACTCACATCCGTACATACATAAAATAGCGGAGACGGGGAATTTTGAGAATTTATTCCTTTTTTTATTACAGCTAAGCCTTCCCAAAAGGGTTAGATGATTTCCGAATATTGATTTGTAGGTAAGTCTTCGTTCGCTCACCAATTCAATCTCACTTTCCCACTGTTCGCCCAGCCAGCCGTGGTTCACTTTGCCCATCCGCCCTTTCCCCCTTCTGTCCAGATTCGCTGCTGTTGCTTCGCTGCTGCTCGGTGCTGCTTCCTGTGCTCGTCTCTCTCTCGCTCGTTGCTTTGGTGCTTCTGCTCCCGCTGCTGCAACAACTGCGCTCTCACACTTTCTTTCCCTCTCACTCTCACTCTCACTCTCACTCTCACTCTCACTCTCACTCTTCTCCTCCCTCCTCACACACTCTTGTTCGCTCTCTTCGCAAAGTCGTACTCTTGCTACTGCTCCCCTCCTTGCTCACACTGCCTCACATTACCCTTCACCCTCTCCCTACTTCCTCCTCCGCCCCCCCTTCTTGCTCCACCACCGTCCACATCTCCTCCTCCTTTCTCCCTCGTTCACTCATTCAACGGCTTGCCATCTCGTCCACACCCTTCTCATCTTTAAATAGTGTTTCTATCCAACCCAACACGCAAAAGCAATCGACTCCCGCTAGGAATTAAAAATTAAATAGAAGGAGGCGATTCATCGTTCTTGATCCTTTCCATCATCGGAAAAAAAAAACACCTCCGAATTTGGTGCCGGCGCTTGAACAAAGAGTAAATCTTACTGGACTCGAAAAACCCATCTACCTTAATACATCTGCTTCTCATCGCTTTCCTGGATTCTTTGTTCATCGATTTTACCCTATCTCGTCATCGACTTTGTCGGGTCCGCTGTCGAAACAAACACGCGCGTGCTCCTTTACCTCCCCCGCTCTTCATCGCCACGAACAGTAAACCAGAGGAAAAAAAAAAAATCGGTAAAAGGGGGGGGCCTTTGGTCAAATCAAGACGCCTACCCTTTCCCAAAACCCTTGGTTCCGAGAATCTTTTTATAAGGTCAGCTTTATCCTCGCTCCCTATTCGTTTCGTTCGGTCCTCCACCCCCTTTTTACCTTCCTCCACAAGGAGGAAGAGGACTGCTCTAGGGAAATGAAAACACTTGCCCTCCGTCCGATATGGCAATGCTGACGCAGTCGGCAGTTACCTCGACATTTCTCCCCTAAAATCCGCCACCTCCCTGCCAACCCTCCTCTCTGCCATCTTCTACGACATGAGTCTCAAACTAGATTACTTCTGAAGACGACAAATCCCCCACGAAGAAGAAGCCGCAGAGAGGCTGTTTTTACGCAGGATAATGACCGAGAACCCTACTATTCCATCGACTCCTGGTCCTTCGCAGCCTCCCTCCCTTGCAAACTCGTCAACTACTCCTGAAGACGCCGCAGACACTTCCGGTGAAATCGACTGTATCTGCGAAATATCCGATGATGATGGATTCACGATATGTTGCGACAAATGTGATACTTGGCAGCATCTTGTCTGCGTTCAACTCAACGTGGGCAATGTGCCCACGACCTACTACTGCCCTAGATGCGATCCATGTTCTTTGGACGTTATGGACGTTCAAAAGGCTAAAGATTTTCAACGGCAGCGAATGGAAGAGGAGCAGACCAAAAGGAGTCACAAGAAGAAGCGACCGACTGGCACATCTCACAGAAAGAGGGAGCTTGCAAACGGTACAAATGGCATCACGTCTGGAAGGATTTCATCGTCCGCGGAGAAGACTGGCTTGCAAGGGCTTGGCAAGTCGGTCGGTGGGAAAGAAATGCAGCAACCTTCGCGGAAAAGAGGCCACCGGGCCTCCGCCCAGTCAAGTAATAATGCTGGACTTAGCCCTCCCATTACCCATCCTGCTGTCTTCAGTGCCCCCGATACAAATATCCCCCTTGAACCTCCGTCCGCCCGTAACGGCGAAACAGAAAGTGATACCGACCCTGAGAAACCGACAAGATATCTCGGAGAAGGTTTCACTGACTTGGGTAACAGCATGAACAAATATACCGGTACCGATGTCCAGCAGTTGACCCACAAGATGGGAGATTGCGCTTGCTTGGGGGAGAGAGAGAGCCTTGTCAAGGGAGTGGCCGATGGCGAAGCGGTTACTGGCAAAACCCCCAATGGGAACGGAAATCCACGTAAGCAACGCAGGACCAATGCATCCAACGAGTCGACAGTTGGTTCTAAACGACCAACCCCTGACCGCCAGTCTGTTCCATTAAAGAAGGAGGAAGACGAAGAAAGTCGATCCGTTTCACCGCCATTATCGCGAGGCAAGCCAAGAAGCCGTGATCTTACACCGTCAATGCTTCAGGACGTTGCTGTGGAGAAGGGTGAGATGACCGGACGTGAGGCTAGGAAATTCAAGGAAGTCTTATCACGAATACAAAAGCAGGAACAAGAGGAGCAGCAACCTCAGGTTGCAAAACGGAGAAAGAGAAACAGTACAGTCTCGCTCACTCCTGGCACATCAAGTAAGAGGAATAACCCCCCCAACCCGAGATCGCCATACTCACCGCCTACAACAGGATCTGGCCCAAATCACGGTTTTGTGGAATACTCTGTAACTGATGCTGGTGTTGGGAGAAGAGCATCAGATTCTCCTGTCAGTTCGGATGAGAAAATACCCCATCGGACTGCTTCCTATTCTCCGGTTGGTCAATTGACCCAAGGGTCCGATACGCTCAAGCACGTCAGTAAGACTGTCTTAAGACCTGCGCGACCGCAGTATGAGGACAGGGCAACACAAACGGATCCTATCGAAGAAGGAATTCCTTGGTGGTCGCCGGCTGCCGTGAAGACTCCACCTCGACCACCACGATTACCTCTTCGGAAGCGGTTGATGCAGAGTTTACTTCGAGATAGAGAAGAAGCCGCTGCAACTGTGTTAGAGGACAAAAAAAGAAAACATGATGCTGTTTCTGGGGGCCCTGAAAATATATCCTCTCCTAAAGTCCCAAAACTTTCTAACAGTGGGTCTGCTCGGGGTACGACAATTTCGCCTTCCCTAGGTGCAGGGGGATTTTTAGACGTGCCCCTACACACGGCAACTTTGCCTACTCCGGACACCGGTCCTCTATCGAGTCAAGCCTTAATTACGCCTGATATGCCCATTACTATGGTTGGTGCTAGTACCGCTAAGTCGCCTTTGTCGCCTCGACCTCCCGGCCCTGCGTTGGCGGATCTTTTTTCTGCTGATTCGGATAAGCCGTTGCCAACTCAGTCTAGTCCTGCTCAAGAGAAGCAGTCCTCGGAAAAAATATGGGCGAATTTACCACCGGACAAGCCTCGGGTGAACGGATATAGAAACCCTAGCTTACAGTTGCAGCTGCCGCCTGGCCCAGGAGTTGTTAATGGACCATTGACACCCGCCTTGCAAAGTTCGTTACCTTCGGCTCCAAATTCAGCCACAATTCAGCCCCCTTTGGCAATATTCCCTAACCATGTCAATCCGTTGGTGTCTGCCCTGAATAGCAACATGGTCAACCCTAGCCCAACGAGGACGAAAAAGATGAGTTTGGAAGACTACGGTAAAAGGAAGCACAAGACAGAACCTGTTGAGAAGAGTGACGAGAAGTTGAGTGTAAAAGCTACGAATGAGGGACCTGCGACTTCAACGAATTTATCCAAACCACCCGTCGCATCGTTAGTGGAGGAGCCTACAAGTATTGCTGGTTCTGCGCCGAGTGCATTCTCAATTGTAACAGCACTGCCATCTCAGGCGATCAACTCGTCAAAGCTTGCTACGGAACCAGTCAGAATTCCTCCCGCACCGAAGGACCAAAGGGCGACTTCGTTGGGTAGCAGTGTACGTTAGTTTCTTTTACTCTTTTCTTATGTCACGGGTTGTTTCTTCATGTATGAATCCTTTAGTCATTATTAGGTTCTTGGTAGGCTATTACTTTTTTCTCCCAACCATTCTCTTCTCTTAACGGGTTTTTCTTGTTTTTTTTTTCTCATGGTTACGGATAACCTTTTCCTTGACACTTTCGTGTGTCGCTGTCGCCTTCTTTCTTTTCGGTGGGAAAAACAAAACTTTTATCTTTTTCATCATGTCTTTAAAGCCTGGGCTGGGGGAATTGGAGTTCAAATTTTCATTTTTGTCTTTTTAAGGGGGAACTAAAGAAGTGTTCTTTTTTTTCTTCTATATATATATATATATTATATATTATATATATTTGCCCGGCTGGGCTAAAGAAGGGTGAGTTCGATGGAACCGGAAAAATCTACTATCTCTAATCCAAGAGAACGAGAACGGCAACAAAAAAGAAAAAAAAAGAATTACAAAAACTTTATGCTTGCTTGCTGTTTTTGCTTTGCTTCCTACTAGGGATTTTTCTTTATTTTTATACTGCCGACTTTTTTGTATATTACTTTCTACCTTCCTTGTATAATTGTGCTCTGTACTTACATATATCTACCACCTACCTACCTCCCCAACCAACGAACGGATTCTGACTCTTCTTTGACCTTGTATCATCAATTCGAGATGGCTTGACACGACCTGGTCGTACGAGAGTGGGCAGGAAAAGTGGGAAAGCAAGAGAGGAAGAAAAAGGAAAGGAAAAACCTCCGAGGGGAAACAGAGAGAATGGTTATTCCTCAACCTAAGTTAACTTACTCGTGACTTGAATAACTTGGTCCCTTGCTTTCCCTCACTTGGACCATACTTTCTTTCCGCCTTGTACCGTACTGCACGAGGCTCTGGCTATCTTACTATATATGATATGATACTGTACAAGTACAAAAACCACCGGTATAATCATAGCAGCCGTATGTCACAGCCAAACCCTGAAACAATCAAGCATATTTAATTAAGCAACTAGGATGTCAAAAAAAAAACAAAAAAAAAAAACAGAAGTATCATAATTATCAAGTAAATATATATATATTTTCAAAAGTAGTATGATAGCAGACAGGAGGTAAATAATAATAATAATAATAATAATAATTATTTACTTATAAAATTCCGTTTTTGTTGTCCATCACCTTTTTATTATGATGTCTTTTTTTTTTTTTTTTTTTTTTTTTTTTTTTTTT
>JACCEG010000235.1:0-10665 GCA_014065205.1 Tuber brumale | reverse complement strand
TTTTTTTTTTTTTTTTTTTTTTTTTTTTTTTTTTGCCTTGGGTTAAAACAATTTCTATAAATAATATGATAATACAATTATTATTATATTATGTGATAATCATACAGGCGATTTCTTCTTCCATATCACCTGCCTCGTATCATATCGTATCGTATCGTATCATATCGTAGAACCCCTCCCTCGTACAATATCATAATTTTCCGGAGCCTCAATATTTTGGTGGGTAGTCTTATTGCAACCTTAAAAGAAAATTGCGGGTACTGTACTGGGACACTTCTTTCGGGAGTGGGGGTACTGTATGGTGTGTGCCATGCTGGAATCCTACTCGTTACAGGCTGCTTGCGGAAAAAGGACGGGGATGGAGGGATGATAGGATGAATTGTTTTGGGGTTTCTTCTGTTTGTTTTGTTACGGGTTGTTGACTGGTTAACTTGGTCTACCCCGCAGTGGGATTGATGGGATGGGATGGGATGGGATGGGATGGGATGGGATGGGATGGGGTGGGATGGGGGAATTGTGCTTGTCTGGCTATCTGCGCATGTTTTAACTTGGTTCCTGGCGTGCCGGGTTGGTCGATGGTTCTTTTTACTGTACTATACAGTACTTCTACCATAGCTTACTGTGGCCTTTTATATATATATATAATAATAATAATAATAATATTATAATAATATCATCCCCGAAAAGAGCACTTTTATCTATGTTATAAACAACTTACCGGTGTCCTTTGTAGAACCCATCTTCCTAGTGCACTGCCTACAGCATTTCTCAATCTTACGAGTGTGGCCTGTGGATGCAGATGTCACGTGTGTCTGGCAAACAATAGCAGTGTTTGGAGCGACTGGCTACCGGTACTTCACTTTAAAATTGGTGAGCCTTCCCGTCGCAACTTGCTCCTTTAAATCACTGGAAGTCATATCTATCCGCCAGACTCCATAAGGCCTTGTGGAAGCATAAAGGAAGGAAAGCTCATCATTATATTTTCGATTTTCACGTTTTTCCACCATCATTCGTTCTACCCTATTCTAGACGAAAAAAAAAAAAAAAAAAAGCAAGAAACTAATAAAGGTAATGAATGGGGAAAGGAAATGGAGGCAGTTTCCGCGATGATCGGTAGAAGGTGGAAAAAGGAGCAAGGGAGAAAGGAAAATAGGATAATAATAATAAAAAAGGTGAAAAAACAGTAAGCCCCACCAGGAAAGTGAAATTGAGAAGAGGAAAGAAGGCTGATAAAACAATGAATTTTTCACGACTAGATTGATTTTGCGAGTGGTGGTTGCCGTGGTGGGGTAAGTAGCAAATCTGGTCGATGAAAGGTAATATTTTTTATCTAGAATATTGACATTCCGTCGTTTGCTAGGGATTTAGGTAGTGAGAGGAGGAGATTTTTATTCGCTGAATGAGAAACGAGAGCCTCCGATGCCTTCAATTCCTGTGATAGCGGTTCTGGGTGTGACCTGTTGGAAGGCGGAGGGTTAATATCGGAAATTAGGGGGCAACTGTGTCAATATTAAAGAGGAGGTATTCAACTCACGTTTTTACGCCTATACCAGTTGGTGAAATCCTGAAGAGAGTATCGGATTTTCTTAAAATCTCTTGTTGAGACAGCACTAGGTTAGGGTGTTCAGTGTTAGCATCGATACAATCAGATGAAATTAGTGAAGGTATTTCATACCCCTCAAGCGTGGTCAAGAACTTCTGGGCTTCGGTAGGAGAAATGCTTCCAGCCGGTAGAAGCTCTAGAGTGTGCTTCATCCATTGCAGCCAAGGTTCAGGGCAAAGCTCAACCAGAGCCAACAGGACCCCCGAGGAATCCGGAACACAGTCTCTCGGGAAAGAGTACATCAACCCGCTCAAGATTTTCTGGGTTATAAGCTCTCCCTTGCTCAGAGCCATGGCCTTCACAGCCTCCTGAACTTCCTTCGGATTGTCTGGGTAAGCGCTGGTTGGAGGCGAAGAGCGGCCATAGGCCAGCACATCGCGAAGGAACTGTAACACGGCCACAAGGGGGTCGACTTGCTCTAAGCTCAAGGAGTGAAGAGAAGCCTCAAATATAGGCTGCAACAAATTGGAAAGTATCAGCTTATAGGGGTGGAACATGACTCCATCCACCAAAAGGCGGAAAAAGTCCTCAATAACTAGCTCCCGTTAGCAGGTTGGATATTGAAAGGAGATATGTATGATCAAAACAGGAGGGAGCAAACCATCAGGGATTTCGGTAGCGGCCTTTGTGTTTAATAGTCGGAACATATTCAGACATTGTTGCTCCAGAAACTGGTAAACCGAGGCCCTAGTCGCTTCATCAACAAGTTCTTCATCTGCAAACTCTCTGATAACTGCGCCGGTAACCCATAAAAAGCAACCTTGATGAGATTTCTGGAAACAGGCAACCAATTTCTCCGCCAATTGAGGCAAAAGTGGCAACATATCGGTCCTATAGCTTACAAGCATCGTCCTATAACATCTTGAGACTCTCTCACAGACCGGTGAGAATTCAACGAAATTATCGAGAATCGTCCCAAGCACCGGGATAAGTCCCGACCAAAAGCGAATCATAGGATTCAATGTCCCTTGGGGAACGTGCGGATGAACAACTTGAACAAAGATTGTCAAGAGTTGGATGTAATCTATTTGGATAGGATCATTCTTAGTTGCTATAGTCGCAAAAGAGAGTAAATTGGGTCCCTGATAGGGCGTACCAGCCAGTTCACACTTAGCTTTGTCGTCATTGGCACTATTTGCCTTTTCCATGAGCCTTTTCGCAATGGGCTCGCAAAACAGCCTTAGAGCATCATATATCTTGTCAAGCGGCTGGGCCGCAACAACATGGGCAACTCCGTCTGTGACTTCGTACAAACTAGCAATAGGAAGATCACCAGCAACCTGTTCGTAAAAGTTGTGTAGCTGGCCCACATGATCAACGAGAAGTTTTCCACAATCTTGGCAGAAGAACTTTAGAGCCATGGCGGCGGCGCGTGCAACATCCTTAGAGTTATGTTCGAAGCCTCTGGTGATGTAATTAAGTTGAGGCTCCAGATATGCAGGATGTTTTGATGTCCATTCAGTGTATCTTCCCAAGACTAATGTTGCTGCGAATCGAACCTTATCGTGTTCCGGTAACTGAACCAAGGATGTCATTATCTGGGGTAACACTTGCTCCTCATCCGCAGGAATCATCCTCCCCATTGCCCTCAAACTGAAGAGGGGCGCTTCCAGACTCTGCCAGTGCTCGACCTGACCATTGACAGGCTTCTGGGAGCTGGTGGCATAACGCTGCATCCAAGTCTGAATCTCAGCGTAAGCCTTGCCCAAACATGCTGCCGAGCCGATAACTTCGCAGCAATCCTTCAGAACATCCCCCATGGAATGCCTAAACTCCCTAAACTTCTCCTCTGTTTCCCTATCTCCGTCGAATGGGTCTGCTTCACTTCCTTCAGGGTAATGAAGATGGCGAATCATGATATCAACCAATTGGGAATAGATATCGGCTATCTTCACCCTTGCCTCGATGTACTTCTCTAGAACCAGATAGTTCTTGAGCTCGTACCAGAAGTTAAAGGTTAATGAAATAACATCGCGTTCAGCGTCCAGAGCAGCACATTCGGCAATTGCTGACACCAATTCACGGAAGTCCATCGGCATGCGTGCAATTAGAACCACCCAAGCTTCTCCAGCCTCTGCAAATATTCGGGTGTACCCCCTGAATTTCTCCGAATCCTCCGCCTCAGCGGCTTCACGGATCTTCGGTCGCAGGTTCATAACCCTCGGGTATAAGATCTGGATGGCTTCCTGTGATACATCAACCTCTCGTGTCTCACGAAAGATATTGCAAAGGCACTCAACAGCAGGGTCGAGAGCTGCATTTGAGGAGAGTGCGGAGATGATAACATCAATGAGCTGGGTTCCGATGACATCAAGAACCGGAATCTCACGAAGCCAGGAGTTTACGCACGATATTAGGGCAGGATTGGGTGGAGACCCAGCTAAACCGTAGCAGTGGGAGCAGAATTAGTAAATTGGAACGGGTGGTAAAGGAGTGGAGATGTAAGGGAAATGGAAATCACCTGTTGATTGCGCATACTGAACAAGAAGCCTGAGTACTTCTGTGGCGTTATCCGTGAGCAGTTCTCGNTCTACCCTATTCTAGACGAAAAAAAAAAAAAAAAAAAAGCAAGAAACTAATAAAGGTAATGAATGGGGAAAGGAAATGGAGGCAGTTTCCGCGATGATCGGTAGAAGGTGGAAAAAGGAGCAAGGGAGAAAGGAAAATAGGATAATAATAATAAAAAAGGTGAAAAAACAGTAAGCCCCACCAGGAAAGTGAAATTGAGAAGAGGAAAGAAGGCTGATAAAACAATGAATTTTTCACGACTAGATTGATTTTGCGAGTGGTGGTTGCCGTGGTGGGGTAAGTAGCAAATCTGGTCGATGAAAGGTAATATTTTTTATCTAGAATATTGACATTCCGTCGTTTGCTAGGGATTTAGGTAGTGAGAGGAGGAGATTTTTATTCGCTGAATGAGAAACGAGAGCCTCCGATGCCTTCAATTCCTGTGATAGCGGTTCTGGGTGTGACCTGTTGGAAGGCGGAGGGTTAATATCGGAAATTAGGGGGCAACTGTGTCAATATTAAAGAGGAGGTATTCAACTCACGTTTTTACGCCTATACCAGTTGGTGAAATCCTGAAGAGAGTATCGGATTTTCTTAAAATCTCTTGTTGAGACAGCACTAGGTTAGGGTGTTCAGTGTTAGCATCGATACAATCAGATGAAATTAGTGAAGGTATTTCATACCCCTCAAGCGTGGTCAAGAACTTCTGGGCTTCGGTAGGAGAAATGCTTCCAGCCGGTAGAAGCTCTAGAGTGTGCTTCATCCATTGCAGCCAAGGTTCAGGGCAAAGCTCAACCAGAGCCAACAGGACCCCCGAGGAATCCGGAACACAGTCTCTCGGGAAAGAGTACATCAACCCGCTCAAGATTTTCTGGGTTATAAGCTCTCCCTTGCTCAGAGCCATGGCCTTCACAGCCTCCTGAACTTCCTTCGGATTGTCTGGGTAAGCGCTGGTTGGAGGCGAAGAGCGGCCATAGGCCAGCACATCGCGAAGGAACTGTAACACGGCCACAAGGGGGTCGACTTGCTCTAAGCTCAAGGAGTGAAGAGAAGCCTCAAATATAGGCTGCAACAAATTGGAAAGTATCAGCTTATAGGGGTGGAACATGACTCCATCCACCAAAAGGCGGAAAAAGTCCTCAATAACTAGCTCCCGTTAGCAGGTTGGATATTGAAAGGAGATATGTATGATCAAAACAGGAGGGAGCAAACCATCAGGGATTTCGGTAGCGGCCTTTGTGTTTAATAGTCGGAACATATTCAGACATTGTTGCTCCAGAAACTGGTAAACCGAGGCCCTAGTCGCTTCATCAACAAGTTCTTCATCTGCAAACTCTCTGATAACTGCGCCGGTAACCCATAAAAAGCAACCTTGATGAGATTTCTGGAAACAGGCAACCAATTTCTCCGCCAATTGAGGCAAAAGTGGCAACATATCGGTCCTATAGCTTACAAGCATCGTCCTATAACATCTTGAGACTCTCTCACAGACCGGTGAGAATTCAACGAAATTATCGAGAATCGTCCCAAGCACCGGGATAAGTCCCGACCAAAAGCGAATCATAGGATTCAATGTCCCTTGGGGAACGTGCGGATGAACAACTTGAACAAAGATTGTCAAGAGTTGGATGTAATCTATTTGGATAGGATCATTCTTAGTTGCTATAGTCGCAAAAGAGAGTAAATTGGGTCCCTGATAGGGCGTACCAGCCAGTTCACACTTAGCTTTGTCGTCATTGGCACTATTTGCCTTTTCCATGAGCCTTTTCGCAATGGGCTCGCAAAACAGCCTTAGAGCATCATATATCTTGTCAAGCGGCTGGGCCGCAACAACATGGGCAACTCCGTCTGTGACTTCGTACAAACTAGCAATAGGAAGATCACCAGCAACCTGTTCGTAAAAGTTGTGTAGCTGGCCCACATGATCAACGAGAAGTTTTCCACAATCTTGGCAGAAGAACTTTAGAGCCATGGCGGCGGCGCGTGCAACATCCTTAGAGTTATGTTCGAAGCCTCTGGTGATGTAATTAAGTTGAGGCTCCAGATATGCAGGATGTTTTGATGTCCATTCAGTGTATCTTCCCAAGACTAATGTTGCTGCGAATCGAACCTTATCGTGTTCCGGTAACTGAACCAAGGATGTCATTATCTGGGGTAACACTTGCTCCTCATCCGCAGGAATCATCCTCCCCATTGCCCTCAAACTGAAGAGGGGCGCTTCCAGACTCTGCCAGTGCTCGACCTGACCATTGACAGGCTTCTGGGAGCTGGTGGCATAACGCTGCATCCAAGTCTGAATCTCAGCGTAAGCCTTGCCCAAACATGCTGCCGAGCCGATAACTTCGCAGCAATCCTTCAGAACATCCCCCATGGAATGCCTAAACTCCCTAAACTTCTCCTCTGTTTCCCTATCTCCGTCGAATGGGTCTGCTTCACTTCCTTCAGGGTAATGAAGATGGCGAATCATGATATCAACCAATTGGGAATAGATATCGGCTATCTTCACCCTTGCCTCGATGTACTTCTCTAGAACCAGATAGTTCTTGAGCTCGTACCAGAAGTTAAAGGTTAATGAAATAACATCGCGTTCAGCGTCCAGAGCAGCACATTCGGCAATTGCTGACACCAATTCACGGAAGTCCATCGGCATGCGTGCAATTAGAACCACCCAAGCTTCTCCAGCCTCTGCAAATATTCGGGTGTACCCCCTGAATTTCTCCGAATCCTCCGCCTCAGCGGCTTCACGGATCTTCGGTCGCAGGTTCATAACCCTCGGGTATAAGATCTGGATGGCTTCCTGTGATACATCAACCTCTCGTGTCTCACGAAAGATATTGCAAAGGCACTCAACAGCAGGGTCGAGAGCTGCATTTGAGGAGAGTGCGGAGATGATAACATCAATGAGCTGGGTTCCGATGACATCAAGAACCGGAATCTCACGAAGCCAGGAGTTTACGCACGATATTAGGGCAGGATTGGGTGGAGACCCAGCTAAACCGTAGCAGTGGGAGCAGAATTAGTAAATTGGAACGGGTGGTAAAGGAGTGGAGATGTAAGGGAAATGGAAATCACCTGTTGATTGCGCATACTGAACAAGAAGCCTGAGTACTTCTGTGGCGTTATCCGTGAGCAGTTCTCGAGATCTTGTCTCGAGCTCCTCCTCCTAGTTTCTTTCATCAATCTTTCACCCTCGAAATCAAGTGAGGAAAAAAAAAAAAGATTGACATCCCAAATTACATACCGTCAAGCTAACCTTCCTCCCTTCAGTAACCTCTTCGGGGAGGATTTTCAAAAATTCCAGCAAACACACACTGCTCTCCACATCATTTCCCAGTGTGTTAACTACCAGACCAATAACGTCCTTCCACTCCAGCAACTGTAAGGCCAGACTGGCTAAACAGACACACAATTGTGTCCGTATCGGGCGTGAGCCGTTCCGGTGGGTAACAAGTAGACTCAATAGGGAATTCCTTAGATCCACTAGTGAATCCCGTGGTAGTTGGTGAATATCGTAAGTGATCTGGGGAAGGGAGGAGAACAAATAATTAGCGCGGTCGACCCCTGTCACCGGGGTGCTCTCGAGCCAACAAACCTTTCCTTTCAATGTTGTCGCAGCAAAAAGTTGTGCCTCAACACCAGCGTTCTTAGACTGTAAAATATCGTGCACAATAGTCCATGCCTCGGGCTAATATTATAAAATCATTCCAGTCAGCGCCTTCCTTCCTTCCCTCCGCCCATCATGCTCATCCTGTGCAGGGTTACCCCGCATCACCCCCCTCAGATGACCCCGCCATCATCCTAAGAAATGAGCCTCACTCAAAGGAAGAAACGGCCACGGAGATCCCGCCATCCCATCTCTTTCCCCCCGACTTTAAAAAGCAAGAATTTCCAAATTATAACCAACCGATTTTTGAAAGAGCTCCAGGAACTGTGTAGCTTGGTACTTTTGCTCCCGGTCGACGTTGCCCTGCATGGTCGCCAAAGCCGCGAGCACGGGCGCAAACTGATCAGAGGGCCCATTTGGCGAAGCCATCGTGTGGAATTTAGCGAGAGAAAATGCTGCGTATGTGTAGAGATTTGATTAACGAAAGGTTGCGGTGCTCAAGATTGTTAGGACTATCGGTGGGAACGGGGTTGGTGGTAGTGGTTGTTGGTGGGGGTTAAGTTAAGTATGGAAGAATCGAGACCTTTTTGGAGTGAGCTTGACGTTATTTCATTTTTTCCAGGTGGTTGCCATACGAAAGGCACACAGCATCACTTGCCTTAATTGACAATGGCCTTGTTGTCCACTTTTTCGCTCTTGGCATGTTTACCGTGGTCATCGGTGACTCATCACTACCTGAATAGGAGATTATGGATGCACACAAATTGTTCTCCTAATCGCGAGTCGAAGCATCAAGTCCTTTTGATAGCTTAACATAATCTGAAACTTTTATGCTATGATATCATTCATCTTCGTAGAAGCCTCCCGTCTCCAGAAATGATTACATCCATAGGCCAATCACTGACATCCACCGGCACAGTCCCGTCTTCAAATAATTGCTCTTTCAACGCAAGGGCAACTGCAATGCTGTAGGTCAGCATCTTGAGCGTATGGCTTGCATGTGATATGGGTGTAAAAAAAACCTAGTATTGGCATCTTTCCTTTTCTTTTGACTCCATCCCCATCGAATACCCGCTTGTACCTAGCCAGAAAGTAGTCGTAATAGCCCTTTCCGTGCCCCAGCCTTCTGAAGCCCTCATCGAATACAACACCAGGCATAACTATCAGATCCAGCCCTGATTCCTCGTTCTCTAAGCAATTATGCCTCGCAGCTATTGAATCATTTGGAATTGTAGGTATCCCCCAGTTGTCTGGTTTGAAGGATTGATAGTCAGCGAGGGAGTGAAGTGACAACATATCCATCAAACTTGGGGGGGAAGTTGAAACGGGGTCAGGCGAAGTCGGCTGGCTCGGGGGCTGGCGATGTATATAAGGTACATATAGCTGTTTACCTATGGGAAATTAACTAGAGATTCCGGAGCACCGGCGAGCGGGTCGTGATGTGGTTACGTACCGTTTTCAAGACCATTTTCCACAATCCGAGAAGTATCTATCTCCTTGGCTGGCATAGAAAGAAAGACGCTCACCCGACGTGAGGATTGGAACTCGGGGAGAGACAGAAGCGTCTCGGTGCATATTTGAGCTTTATGACAGCCATTAGAGCTTGAGCTTTCCTCTTGATTTTTATACCATATTCACGGTTAACTGAATATGGATAACTGGAGGGATCTAAATGGTGTAAAGCTTTACTTACATTGAACCGCAAGGCTCTCAGTAGAAATAGTAGACAAGGTCTTCTTCACAGCGGTCCTCAGGTTCCTTTTCGCCAGTGTAAGCGCGGACCCTGATGCCATCTTATCTGTAGCAGCAGTAGTGTGGCCTTAGAGTCTCCTTTCTTTTCTTTTCTTTCTTTCTTTCTTTCTTTTTTTTTTTTTTTTTTGGGAGGGAGAGGTACTGGTGTGTTCTGGATGAGGCTGGACGTTGTATGGTAAGTCGTCTGTGGTTGTACGATACCGTTATGAGACCTGTGCTATATCTGTACCGTGCTTTGTAAGATACAACTTCATACAAGTTGGGCAAGGAAGCCCTCGACGGGTATGATGGGAAATTTGGGAAATTCTGTCCCAGGACTATCCATACCGGCGGTACTGATATCATACTCGGGTTCCGCAAAACCACTGGCAGTGACCGTGCCAAGGCTTCCGCCACTTCGAAGGACGCTCAGCGACCTTCGAAGAAACGGCGCACACAAGGAAGTGCCTAACAGTTCAATGCAAGGATCAAAGACACCTCCTCAAACAGTGTGGATTCCTGACTAGTTCTTTTGGGGTTCCACCACCTAACAATTCCCACTAAGCTATCTATTGGCATATAAGCACAAATCCAGGAAGCGATCAATAAAATGTCAAAAGCAGAAAACCCCAATATTTCTACTAAAGCATGAGATTCGAAATTGTTGGAACACCACTTATGCATGCAATCGAGAAGATGTCAGTAACTGAAAGAAGAAGACAAAAACCTATAGTCAATTAAGAAGTGTAGTGTCTTATATTTTCATAGATCAATGGTAGTAGTATAAAAGAAATAGAAAAATATCAACAAGACCGTTGAAAAGGTCTAACAAACGCTTGACAATATGGGAAACTTGTACACAGCGGGGAATGAAGCCAAAAAACCATGAAGCGAAACTTCAGAACTGATATGGAAGATTGTATGGGACCAAGCGACACAAGCAACAGAAGCTTTTTGTATCATGGGGTTAGATGTTTTATCTTAAACAGTTCTCATCACAGCATCACGTAATAACATTATAAATTTTGCATTGAGCTATTACCGCATTATCTGGCGATACTGGAAATGGAGCTATTACCGAACTAGACAGAAAAGCGAGCTGCCACACCCAGCATACCATCCCAATTCGATCATAGTGTCGTAGCTAGCAACATACCAATGACTGCAGTATGTTTATATCGATATCGGTAAACACGGGATATGAGTAGAGTATGATATC
>JACCEG010000234.1:155489-247862 GCA_014065205.1 Tuber brumale | reverse complement strand
CGGGATATAAATATCGAAGTGCCTCCCGAGCTTTACAGACATCATCAAGCAACGGAGAAGAGATCTTATCAATATAATATTGTTTTACGCTTTAAATCTTTACCTTACTTTTTTTATCGAGACGAGCCTTCCTCGACAGATTCTCCAATCAAAGATTTCGGGCCTACGTCCCTCAGTTATATACTAGAGTTTGGCGTCCGCCTAACACTTACGCACCAAAGTGGTACATCCCTGCCTTACACTCTGGTCTGAAGGTATGATAGTATGTACGTATAATACAACTCAGACTTGTGTGGTAGGTGGAATAGCCTGTGTTGATTGTCTTCCCCTCGGTATTATCATCCGCTAAATCTTGCATTACCATATCCCAACTTCTTCGGTATAGGAACTTGCTTATACAGTGGTAGTGAGCAGCTACCAGGTGACAGGAGGAATATCATACTATTCGCTTGCGGGTTATTTGAGCATGTTAACTGACCTCTCTTACGGTCAAGACTCTCCATATATTGATTCCTTGTGTTTGTGCTCACAAGTCTCTTGTGGGCTTCCTTCACTGGGAGCCTACTTACTTTGATCTTGAAAGGAGATACTTGCTTCGCACCACTTTGATCATTTTGAGTTTTGACTCCCGTAGTTACACACAGACTACCCGATCCCCATCATGGTTGGTACTCAATACACCACAGCCAAAGAGAGTTCCCATTTCAATTCCACTTCTATATGGATATTGACTACCCAAATGCCGTCACCCTTAGTGCCTGTGAACTGACCAAGGTCATTTCTTCATGGTCCGTCAGTTCCCAGATCCTATTCATGTGGGCTGGTTACTGGTTAGTAGTGACTCTATAAGCTAATTTAGGCTTTACGATAGCCAACCTTCCACGGTCAATTCCAATTTTTATTGGTATTAAACTAACAGTTGCTGCTGATATATCGGCATCTCCCCAACCCGCTTGATAAGTGTGGTTTTTCTTCTCCCCACATGTACAATCTTTGTCCCACCTCCGCATATCTATTACACTTTACGGAATACTGCTATGGACCAGTTCAAAGTTTCTGTGGGTTGTCTGTGCCACACCGTCCATCTACCTTTTTGGCCTTTCCGGCTTGTTGTCCTGATTTCCTTTTCGTAGTACAGCTCCACCTTTCTCGACATGAGATTTATTAGTCCTTTGTCCCTTTGGTTTAGAGTCCTGCCAGCCTTCTCTTTTGGCTTGGTGGACTTCTTGTACTTAGGGTGGTTGGTCTCTTGCTCGCTTCTTTTTTGTGAGCAATGCTTCCTCAGACTAACAAGCTAGCCTCAATGCCATTTCCCATTCTTGATCCGTATCATATCGTAACGCCGATAACAAGTGGACTATTGGCTCAGGAAGCTTGTCGTCTACTTCCTCCCCCTTAGACTCTCCTGTTATGCGTGCTGTAATATGGAGGTTATGCATGAAGGTCAGAAACAGCGCAATATTCCCTTCGTAGTTGTCTTATTTCATATTACAAAGCGCTTTTTGTTTAGCTTCTCCCGTGGTGAAACGTTTGATCATGTCATGTTCAAACTAAGTCTATGTAGCCAACTCTGGCTACTGGGTTATGCCATGAAGTCCATCTACACGCTTCCTGTACTAGATGTTATAAGGAAAGACTATATCTCCTTGGGCAGGATTGAGTCAGTAGACGACTTGTTCTTGGGCATTGTCTCGGATCTATGAGTTTCATTCGAAATAGTCCCCACACTTTATAATCCCGATGTTTATATCTTAAGTGGATTTTGCCCTACAGAATGGAGGCGGTTCTGATGGTCACTTATTATTAAGCACCATCACGTTGGCTAGTGTTTCTGCTATACCAAACTATTCTTGTATTTGTCCTCTCTAGCCACGGCCAGGATTTCCTCTTCTTTTCCCTATTTCTCCTTTGTTATTATCATCATCATTCAGATCACCAGGATCTCCTCCTTATGTTCCTGAGGCAGATACATCAGTGGCTACTTTGCCATTCCCCTTTTTCCTGAGCAATAGTGGAGAGTAATAGTCATCCTCGTTCTCTTCCTCAGCCACTACTAAAGGTATTGATCTTGTAGCGCCTTGTTCTGGTATGGCTACTAGTACCTTGCTTAGCAAGGCTGTTAATTCTCTCATGGCAATATTTGTTTCTTCCTCCTACTGATGCTGGAAAGTTCTGAGTTCTCAAATTTTCTTAAACTGAATCATTTGATCCAGCCTTCATGTGTTTAATCCCTGGTCAATATATGTTTCGCAGGTGACACTTTGAGTATGCAATTCTAGAAATTCCATTCGCAAGCTTGCAGCCATTTGTTCCAGTACATGGTCACAGGCTAGCACCTCCTGGCTTTATTGCCCCAGTGTTCCATGTAATTTTGGAGTTACTTTCTCATATTACAGTTGACTATGATATTGGTGTCAACTTTTTCCACTACTTCTCGCAGCATTTCCTGTTGAATATCCTTTACCAATTATTCCACTCCCACCAGCTCCATTAATAATCATGTACTGCCACTGTCACGTATGTCTTGACCATCAGCGTTCTGCCCTTGTACCTTAATCAACTTTAAGCTATTGTCTCGAGTGACTCCCTACAACTGTTTGAAGCTGATATTGGCTTGGTCAAGAGATATCTCGATATCTGGTCTAATTCATCCCCAGATTATTCCCTGACGACTAGCCAACTTAGCTAGGTTTGTAGTATGTTCTCCGGGCTTTGGTGTTGATGCACTTGATATTTAGTAGGTGCTAGTCAGGCTGGAGGATTGCGGAGAAGCAGATATGATTAGTCGCTGAAATCGTGGATCAACTGGTGTTGATGTGGGTAGACTCTTTGGTATTGAATCAACAGTTGTGGATTGAGTTGGTCAGGTATCCGGGGGTTCTCCCTCCGTTATCCTCTTTGTAGGATTGTAACCGGTACTGGTTACTGGTTTAGGATTTTCATATATCAGTTGATATTGTTTGAGTTTTGAATATGTTTCAGGAAACGAGGTGTGCCTCTAGCCTGATAGTATAGGGTTTGATACTCTATATGTTTTATGTTTGGTTTCGAGTATCGGTTTGATACTCTATATGTTTTATGTTTGGTTTCGAGTATCGGTTTGATACTCTATATGTTTTATGTTTGGTTTCGAGTATCGGTTTGATACTCTATATGTTTTATGTTTGGTTTCGAGTATCGGTTTGATACTCTATATGTTTTATGTTTGGTTTCGAGTATCGGTTTGATACTCTATATGTTTTATGTTTGGTTTCGAGTATCGGTTTGATACTCTATATGTTTTATGTTTGGTTTCGAGTATCGGTTTGATACTCTATATGTTTTATGTTTGGTTTCGAGTATCGGTTTGATACTCTATATGTTTTATGTTTGGTTTCGAGTATCGGTTTGATACTCTATATGTTTTATGTTTGGTTTCGAGTATCGGTTTGATACTCTATATGTTTTATGTTTGGTTTCGAGTATCGGTTTGATACTCTATATGTTTTATGTTTGGTTTCGAGTATCGGTTTGATACTCTATATGTTTTATGTTTGGTTTCGAGTATCGGTTTGATACTCTATATGTTTTATGTTTGGTTTCGAGTATCGGTTTGATACTCTATATGTTTTATGTTTGGTTTCGAGTATCGGTTTGATACTCTATATGTTTTATGTTTGGTTTCGAGTATCGGTTTGATACTCTATATGTTTTATGTTTGGTTTCGAGTATCGGTTTGATACTCTATATGTTTTATGTTTGGTTTCGAGTATCGGTTTGATACTCTATATGTTTTATGTTTGGTTTCGAGTATCGGTTTGATACTCTATATGTTTTATGTTTGGTTTCGAGTATCGGTTTGATACTCTATATGTTTTATGTTTGGTTTCGAGTATCGGTTTGATACTCTATATGTTTTATGTTTGGTTTCGAGTATCGGTTTGATACTCTATATGTTTTATGTTTGGTTTCGAGTATCGGTTTGATACTCTATATGTTTTATGTTTGGTTTCGAGTATCGGTTTGATACTCTATATGTTTTATGTTTGGTTTCGAGTATCGGTTTGATACTCTATATGTTTTATGTTTGGTTTCGAGTATCGGTTTGATACTCTATATGTTTTATGTTTGGTTTCGAGTATCGGTTTGATACTCTATATGTTTTATGTTTGGTTTCGAGTATCGGTTTGATACTCTATATGTTTTATGTTTGGTTTCGAGTATCGGTTTGATACTCTATATGTTTTATGTTTGGTTTCGAGTATCGGTTTGATACTCTATATGTTTTATGTTTGGTTTCGAGTATCGGTTTGATACTCTATATGTTTTATGTTTGGTTTCGAGTATCGGTTTGATACTCTATATGTTTTATGTTTGGTTTCGAGTATCGGTTTGATACTCTATATGTTTTATGTTTGGTTTCGAGTATCGGTTTGATACTCTATATGTTTTATGTTTGGTTTCGAGTATCGGTTTGATACTCTATATGTTTTATGTTTGGTTTCGAGTATCGGTTTGATACTCTATATGTTTTATGTTTGGTTTCGAGTATCGGTTTGATACTCTATATGTTTTATGTTTGGTTTCGAGTATCGGTTTGATACTCTATATGTTTTATGTTTGGTTTCGAGTATCGGTTTGATACTCTATATGTTTTATGTTTGGTTTCGAGTATCGGTTTGATACTCTATATGTTTTATGTTTGGTTTCGAGTATCGGTTTGATACTCTATATGTTTTATGTTTGGTTTCGAGTATCGGTTTGATACTCTATATGTTTTATGTTTGGTTTCGAGTATCGGTTTGATACTCTATATGTTTTATGTTTGGTTTCGAGTATCGGTTTGATACTCTATATGTTTTATGTTTGGTTTCGAGTATCGGTTTGATACTCTATATGTTTTATGTTTGGTTTCGAGTATCGGTTTGATACTCTATATGTTTTATGTTTGGTTTCGAGTATCGGTTTGATACTCTATATGTTTTATGTTTGGTTTCGAGTATCGGTTTGATACTCTATATGTTTTATGTTTGGTTTCGAGTATCGGTTTGATACTCTATATGTTTTATGTTTGGTTTCGAGTATCGGTTTGATACTCTATATGTTTTATGTTTGGTTTCGAGTATCGGTTTGATACTCTATATGTTTTATGTTTGGTTTCGAGTATCGGTTTGATACTCTATATGTTTTATGTTTGGTTTCGAGTATCGGTTTGATACTCTATATGTTTTATGTTTGGTTTCGAGTATCGGTTTGATACTCTATATGTTTTATGTTTGGTTTCGAGTATCGGTTTGATACTCTATATGTTTTATGTTTGGTTTCGAGTATCGGTTTGATACTCTATATGTTTTATGTTTGGTTTCGAGTATCGGTTTGATACTCTATATGTTTTATGTTTGGTTTCGAGTATCGGTTTGATACTCTATATGTTTTATGTTTGGTTTCGAGTATCGGTTTGATACTCTATATGTTTTATGTTTGGTTTCGAGTATCGGTTTGATACTCTATATGTTTTATGTTTGGTTTCGAGTATCGGTTTGATACTCTATATGTTTTATGTTTGGTTTCGAGTATCGGTTTGATACTCTATATGTTTTATGTTTGGTTTCGAGTATCGGTTTGATACTCTATATGTTTTATGTTTGGTTTCGAGTATCGGTTTGATACTCTATATGTTTTATGTTTGGTTTCGAGTATCGGTTTGATACTCTATATGTTTTATGTTTGGTTTCGAGTATCGGTTTGATACTCTATATGTTTTATGTTTGGTTTCAAGGCTACCGTTTTGGAGTCTATTATGTTATGAGAACAAGGCTCTCGGTAGCCTAGGAAGTGTATTTAAGAACTGCTACTCTTTCCGTTAGAAGGAGTAGACTTCGGCAGACAGAGTTTTCAATATACTTGGTTGAACAGTTACTTTCTTCAGTTCGTTTCAAGAATCTTTAGTCTAAGACCTACCAAACATCTCGGAGACTTCAGTAGTTGCGATACAGTAAGGAGTCTATTCAACAACCTTGGCTAAAGCCTCCGGACTTTGATTCACTAGTTACCACCTTGGTACAGAACAAAGCCCGTTAACCCTACGATTACCGCATCTCCCGAGAGGCGGTTACAAGGATGCTGTAGTACTTCTACCATCCTACTTGAAGACTTTATCTGATAACTTTGATCCTAAAGTGGTGTCGTTGGGTTCTGGGTCTGGTACCTCATGCTAATATTCAATTTCTCCTTTAAAAGGTTTGAGAAATTTGATGAATCACAAGTGGCATAACTGGTATCATTTTGGAGATGGTATGGAAGGATTGGGGCGATCCAATTATGGGTTTAGAACCTGAATTTTCTTTTTCTGATAGTTTAAGATGTACTTTTAGTATATATATGGAGTTTTAGGCCCAAGCTGAAGAACTAGTCTGTTCTTGGCTAAATGGGTCTACTTGTAGTTTGATAAAGTACGGGGTACTCCACTCAACAAATGCTGCTGACTCACTTGAACTTCACGCGAAGTTTGGAACGAGGTGTGTACGGTATATGCACTTAATGTAATCCCGCATTGGGATCCTAAAAGGTTTTGTGAACCATGACAGTTTTGGAGTTTAAATACATTCGATTTCGAGCATCTCTAGCAAAAATCTTTTTCAAATGTATGAAAGTAGATAAGCCATTGAGGTGCTTCAAAACTGCAATCAAAGTGTGAGCGGTGGTAGAAGTTGAAAGTGAACTCGTAGTTCATATAGTGAGCTTTGGTGACAGGAGAACTATTAATATACTGATAGATGGAAGCTAAACTCTAGTATAACTGAGGGACATAGGCCAAAATATTGGTTCAGAGAATCTTTCGATGAAGGCTCATTTCGAGAAAATACATAAGGCAAATATTTGAAGTGTAAAACAATTTTATATTTGAAGATCTCTTCACAATTGCTTGATGATGTCTGTAAAGCTCAGGAGGCACTTCGATATTTATATCCCATGTCTGAGTGTCCGTGGACTACTTCTAACTACTATGCCTCGGAAGTACCACTCTGGTTTTAATACGCAAACATTCTGAATCGTATAAGGAAGAGTACCATTTGACCCTGAAACTTCTTACACTGTTTTATGGTTACTGAACAGTATTCCTCTATTGAGATGACTGCACTATGTGTTATACCAAACAGCAGTCTTCAACTTACTTCTCTGCATAGACTTTTATATTACTTTAGTTGTATTGAATATCAGACCTAAAGTCTCTTCGGTCATAAAGTAATCAGTTTCATACACGGCCCCATAGTACCAATCATAAGTCCGAGCTTGACATATCAGTGCCTTAACTATCTTCAGCTTATCTAGGTATTCCTGTTTGAGCGTGCTTCACCTTGATCTGCCTGTCCCCATAGAGGACTCGATTGGTAGGACCAACCAACCCACTAGTAATCTCCAAAGGATATGGGTAGATACAGTATGTCCTTAATAGCTTTTATTACTGGGATAACCTCTTGAAGTATTTTGCCCAAAATGTCCGATCACTTACACCCCATAGTTAGGAAGCCTAACCTTGAAGCCTATTATCTCAATTCACCTGTGACAGACCTCTGCTGTTCCACTTCCCCAATTTGATCAAAGGTCCCCTCTTATATATACTACAAACAGTATGCGGTCAGATGGACAGTGGCAATCCGTATCATGTTATCAAGTGGGCTTTATTGCAATGACATTTTAGACAAAGGACGCAACTCTCAAAATCTCGCTAATGATGTGTGGGCTTGATAAGCGTGCTGGAGGGGGGTGTTTGGCTTTGGGAAATTGAGTGTCTGTATACAGTTCTTCTACCGTGAGTTTTGTGCACTATTTCTCAGATTTCCATATGCCTAACAGTCTCAGAGACTTCAGTTGTGGTTATACAGTGAGAAGTCTATACAATAAGCGCAGTTAAGATCTTCTAACGATAGTTGCCTTTTTTACGCCCTTGTAACTCACTCCCCAAGTCATGCGCCACATATGACTCACAACTGTGAGTTATACCAAAACATCATAAACTAGTCATATGACCGAAGTGGTCACATGCGCAAAACCCATGACCTCAAAATGGGATCATGTGCAAAACATAACATATTATCATGAACCAATCACATGACCCAAAGTGGTCATATATGCAAAACCCATGACCTCTAGTGAGGTCATATGCGAAATATAACTTACCTATGACTCATAAGTATGAGTCATGTGAAAACCTCTTCCTCACTAAGCCACATTCGTGACAGTATCAAAGTACCTTCACTTAATAAGTTTGCCTATGAAGTGGATGAGATTAAACCAGAACCATTCAATAGCTGGTATAATTCAGTAAAGTTATATCTATGCCTAAATTGGCTATGAACTAGCGAGGCCGGAGGCGGGAACTATTGGATGCTCTGTACAAAATAATGAGCTTAAGAAGCAGCTTTCCAAGCAGCTGAGCATTTCAGCAAAAACATGACTAGTAAAGACCTTGTGGATTTTCAACAAGAATGATTCCAATCTTGGAATCAAAAAGCTGATACCTATTGCAAATTCCATGAAGTAATGCAGTTACATAACAGCAAGATACAAAGAATATCAACTATAACAACCAATTTGCTGACATTTCGATCACGTCTTCCCGCAAACACATCCAGCGATTATCCTTTGTTTCAACAGTTTTTCAAGAGCATGGACCCTAGGCTACAACAGGAAGTGGAATTACGATATCATACAACAGACACTGTCACAGAAGTTATAGAAAATTCAGAAAGCATAGATGCTAATCTGAAAAGTACCAGCTATTATGGGAAAGAAAGGTTCGATAAACCAGGCAAAGATTTCACTCCCAAACAAGAAGGATAGAAGAATCACTAAAATGTGAAAAAGAAGCCCCATGTCAAGCCTGTAGAATGAAAAGAGAAGGGCCTTTGCTATACCTATGCCAGGAAAGGTCATCTAGCTAGAGACTTTCTCAGTGAAGACCACAAAGGCAAGGGCAAAGGAAGGGTCAAGAAGCAAGTTACAACCAATAGAGTGGAGTATGAGGAAATGGCAGAAGACATATTTGTCAATACTAGGGCATTTGAAGAAGATATCATTACAATGGCAGCTAGACCAACAACTACTACATGTCATTGCGCACTTGAAGGAACAAGGTACGTCAATGGTAAGGACACCAGAGTCCTCTTTGATACAGGATCAATAGGGGCCAACCTGCTTAGGGCTACCTTTCTGACCACTCATGCAATTCCTTATCAGGAATTGTAGACACCAATCAGGATACACCTAGCTATGAAGTGATCACGGTCTAAAGGTCATAAAGAATGAAAATTCCATATATCAGCAGTGAAATTGAGTGTACTGGGAACTAGGATATTAGTCGGGAAGAAAGCAACATACAATGCCTTGATAGGAATGGCCTTCCTTAAACAACGCGATGCTCTAATTGAACAAAGCAAGTTAGCTATCCGGTTTCCAAAACAGAATATTTGAATTGTTTGCATATCTACCAGTAACATGATCTATGCAGCAGTGATTAGCACTAAAGATATCAGGGACCAACACCCAGAAGTATTTCCCATGAGAATACCAGAAGATTTGCCACCACTGAGGAAGGTAAATCTTCAGCCAGGAAAGGAGCAGCGCTCCTTACCTATTTGCGCAATACCAGAACGATAGGCAACAGATATGAGTACATATCTAAGAAAAAAAGTGTATAGCTGGAATTATAGTGTGACAAGCAGTTTCATCGGCAGCCCCAATATTCGTGCGAGAAAAGAAAGATGAGAAATGCATGAGGCCATTGGTGAACCTGACAGCCAGGAATGAGATAACAATCAAGGATATTGAAACCATTCCAAACAAAACAAGGATTGTGAAAGCTATGGAAAGAGCAAGATACTGTAGTAAAATCAATCTTAGTGATGCCTACTTTCAGACAAGAGTAGAACCCAAGGATGTAAGCAAGAATGTCTTCAAAACTTCATTTGGATATTTCGTCAGTAAGGTTATGCTGCAAGGAGATATGAATACTCCAGAAACATTCATGCACATAATGTCCGACCTATTCACTAACTACTTAAGACCATTTATGCATGTATATATTAACGATATACTCATCTTTTCCAATACAGAAAACAACTACCTGAAACACATATCCTTAATATCTGATAAAATGAAGAAAGCACAGTTCTATGCTTGCAGAAAGAAGTCTGAATTCTTCATCACCAGTATAGAAATGTTAGGCCATATCATCAATAATGAAGGATTGAAACCAGCAGTAGAGAAAATAGCGAAGATCAAAGAATAGACCACGCCACAAACCAAGTAACAACTCCAAGAATTGCTAGGAATGATAAACTACATCAACAAGTTTTCGACACACATTTCAACCATTACATCACCCTTAATGGAACTCACCAGACTGCAGAATTTATGTGGACCGCCACTCAAGACTAAGCCTTGGAGAATGTTAAGCAAATTGTTTCAAGATACAAGGTTATGAAACTATTGCAACATGACTCATCACTTCCAATATGGCTAACAACTGATGCATCTAACACTCATATAGGAGCATGGATAGGACAACGAGAAGCACCAGAAAATGCCTGACAAGCTTCGCTTCATTGCAGAAAATGCTCTAACACTCTAATGAATTGTGACACAACTGATAAGGAGGCTCTATCTATAGTAGATACCTTGATAGCATTTCATCACATACTTGCAGGAAGCAAGTTTGCTATTGTCACCGACCATTTTTCTCTGACATACCTCAAGATAAGCACTACACCCACCAAAGAGCGATTGCGGTAGAGAGAATTCATTGGAAAATATGAGACCAAAATAGTGTGCAGACCAGGCTGATAAAACTATTTAGTAGATGCATTATCCCGCCTCGACGATGAGAATAATGATTACCCACATACTGCAAACAATCCTGTACAAGATGAGTTATCGACTTTTTCACTGATCTTATCTTTTCTCGCTAGCGTAGACCCCATTTTCAAAGACAAAATGTCTCGATTCGAAGCATCGATAGTCTAGCATATCACTGCTCATTCAGAATGCGGAAGCAACAGCAGCCTAGAGCATGTACTGCTAGGTGCAAATGACTACAGAACTGGTGAACCCTTAAATGATTGGGGAGACTATCCCAGTGATACCAGCGGTAGGAGTAAGGAAGAACTCAAACATGTATAAATACATTTGGCAATCGGTAACATGAATTTGTGTTCTGATTATGAGGAATTGAAACCTAAAACAAAGACACACACTGGTTCACTGTGCAGTGGTCTGCTGGTTATCAAAGCTCTAACTGTTAGGTAGACGCCAAACTCTAGTATATAACTGAAGGATGTAGGCCAAAATCTTTGTTCGGAGAATCTGTCGAGGAAGGCTTGTCTCGATAAAGTAATAGTAAGGTAAAGATTTATGAGGTAAACAATTTTATATTGATAAGATCTCTTCTCCATTGCTTGATGATGTCTGTAAAGCTCGGGAGGCACTTCGATATTTATATCCCACGTCTGAGTGTTCGCGGACTACTTCTCACTACTATGCCTCCAAAGTACCACCCTGGTTTTAATACTCAAATGTCCAGAATCTTATAAGTGCGAACACCGTTTGACCCTAAAACTTATCACACCCTTTTGCGGACTCGGAATAGTATTCCTCCGTTGAGATGACTGTACTATTTGTTATACCAAACAGCCGCCTCCAACTTAGATGTCCGCATAGACTTTTATATGACTTTAGTCTTGTTGACTATCGTTCCAGTCGTCTCTTCGGTCGTGAAGTGATCAGGTTCATGCCGGCCCACCTAGTGCTAATCACAAGTCCAAGTCCAGCGTGTCAATGTCTTAAGGGGCTCCGACTTATCTGGGTCTTCCGTTCTGCGCGTGCTTCCCCTTGGTCCGCCGGCCTCTGAAGAGGGGTCCTATTACTAGGACCAATCAACCTACTGCTGATCTCAGAAGGGTATGGGTAGATTCGGTATACCCCTAATAGCTTCCACTACTGGGATATCCTCTTAGAGTATTTTGCCGGAAAACGTCCCGTCAGCTTCGGCCCATAGTTTAGGTAGCCTAACTTTGAAGCCTACTATCTCAATGCGCCTCCCACGGAATTCCTCCGTTCCACTTCTCAGATGTCGCCAAAGGTCCCCTCTTTTATAACCTGCGATCAGCATGCGGTCGGACGGACGGCGGCAACGTATATGGTGTTATGAAGTGGGCTTCATTGATGTGACATTTTTGTTATAGGACACAACTCTCGAAATCTTGCTAATGACGTGCGGGCCCCATAAGGGGGCCGGAGGGGGGTGTTGGCTCCGGTAAATTGAGGGTCTGTGCGTAGTTACCCTACCGTGGGTCTGTGCCCATGTCTCGGATTTCCATATGCCTAACACTAACTAATATTGGCGATACTGACAGCAACAGAGATACCAATTCACCATGCCCCCGCCTCAATATCTGAGCTATCAAGAAACGTATCAAAAAGGCCTTCCATTGTGACAACTCTCCCACCAAATATTATGATTGCAAATGCACTACATATCTCTACAGTCAGCCCCTCTATAGAGGGCCCCTCACCTATCTTAATAAAGTTCTGATAGTGGAAACACCCTCCCTTCCTCACAAAAATGAGAACTCTACAAAGTGTATGAGATGCCCGATGAGGAGCAGGAGGTGACGGTATTCGAAGGGGTAGTAGATAAAAGAGGTATCATCTAAGGAGTGGATGAAAGAGATATCATCCAATGAGTGAATAAAAGAGATATCATCCAAGGAGTGAATGATATGAAAAACATTTGGTGGGAACAGATAATCAACTTTTATAGAAACAACCCTATCTAGCAATGAGTGTTGGATTCCAACCACACTTGACAAAACAGAATAATGCAATAGTATAATATACATAATAGTCTCCTCTATGCTACTACAAGAGGAGAAGATTGCCTATACATTCTGCAAGGTCATGGAGTGAATGGAAAAACGCTAAAAGAACAGATGATTGGGGAAATACATAATAAAGGATACCATAGTGCTGATCAAAACCTCTGGTATACAACCGAATACATCTACGGGCTGGAGATGAGGAAGGACTTTAAGGAGTATGTCCAGTAGTATGACATATACCAGTTGAACCGAGAACAGACTACATTGCCTACAGACAACAACATTTCACTTTCTTTTTCTTTCCGAGATATTTTTGTGCTATGCTATTGACTTCATAAGTCCTTTCACCAAGCTGAAAAGACATGATTTAGTATTGGTGGTAGTAGATAGAGCGATTGGTTTCAGCTGGCTGATACCAATATCTGTGAATACTACCCGGATCTCAATCATGGAACCGCTCCTATACCATGTTATCACACCTCATAAAGTACTTACATTGATTGTTAGTGATGCAGATCTCCAATGTACATCCTGTTCGGGAGGCTGATACTAAAAACGATAAGAGTAGAGCATATCATGGCTATGCTGGGTCACTACCAAACCAATGGGAAAGTACCAAGTAAGATTATAGAACTTAAAACAGTATTAAGGAATGTTGTTAATGCCCACCAGACTAACTGGCTAATCTCCCTCCCTGAAGTAACAGCTTACTGCAATCCAGGACACTCTGATACTATTGAAATGTCTGTATACAAGTCAGTGTATAGACGAGAATACTGACTCCTCAACACCTATAAAGTCAACTCCACGACAGTACCTGCATTTGATAATTACTGCAATCGATATCAAGAGATCGGGAATGCGGCATATCAAGCATTACGGTTAGCTAGAGTAAGGTCAAATAAAGTGGCAGCTAAGAAGAAGAACTCCCACAAACTTGGCGAGATTGGGGCAAGGATTATACTTTTCAGAGACTGGTTTACAATAGAATCTGGCAGATCTCAGAGAGTACAGCCACACTGGCGAGGCCCATTTACAGTACTCGCGTTCTATGATCCTACACAGAACTATGCTGTTAGTCAGCATATGAGGATGTACCAAATGAAGAACGGACTTCTTCACTTTTCGGTAATCAAATCTTACTACCCTAACGCTGTTTTCCAGTTCCCAGGAGCAGTATTTGCAAAACCAGTCCCAATTCTTATTAATGAAGAACCGGAGTAGGAAGTCTAATTGGTTCTTGACCATAGAGAAAGATACTGTAGGGGACAACTCTTGTTTAGTTAAAAAGGATATCCTACTAGTGAGAATAGTTAGGAACCAGTGGAAGAGTTAGAACATGCAATGGATCTGGTTTAAGCAAACTGGACTGACAGCATGGCAAGAAATGAGTTGACTGTGGTTTTTTGTTAGGTTTATTCCCATGTATTATTCTCCTACTAAGGATGCCTTTGAGAGCTATTCAGATATACTGCTGGTTGATAAGGGATTTTGGGATCCTTATTTGAATTCTGATTGTAACAGCGAAGATTAGAGATTTTATAGTTACGTTTTTGAAATCAGGATTTTATTTCGTTTTCGGGGTGTAACCAGTACTGGTTACTGGTTAGCAATTTAGGTATTGGTTGATACCTATTGTGTTTGAAAATGGTTTCACGAAATGGTATATGCCTCTAGCTTGATTATCTTGGTTTCGAGTATCAGTTTGTTACTCTATATATTTTATATTTGGTTTCCAGTATCAGTTTGATACTCCCGATGTTTTATATTTGGTTCCGAGTATATCAGTTCGATAACCTATATGTTTTATGTTTGGTTTTCTGCGTCGGTTTAATACTTTATTTGTTTTATATTTACTTTCAAGTATTGGTTTGATACTCTACATGTTTCCTGTTTGGTTTTAAGGCTACCATTTAGGAGTCTTATATATTATAAGAAGTCCAGCTCCAGATAGCCTAAGAAGTGTGTTTATGTTTGCTATTCTGTGACCTAGAAGAAGCAGACTTCAACGGACAGAGTTTTTTAATATACTTGCTTGAACAGTTGCTTTCTTCCGTTCACTTTGAGAATCTTTAGTTTGAGATTCACCAAATATCTCAGAGACTTCAGTAGTGGCAATACAGTAAGTAGTCTATCCAACAACCTCTATTAAGGTCTCTGGACTTTGCTTCACTAGCTACTACTATCGGTACGGAATAAAGCCCATTAAATCCTTGCTTATCGCATCTGCCCAGAGGTGGTGATACATACCCTTTTGCAGAATGTCGTCACTTGACATTAGAACCTTTTCCAGTATTTCTGACATGTCCTTGTTCTTTGACGATCAAGGATCTTGTTGCTATATTGGTCCTTCCGAATTCTACACTTCTGCATCCAGTTTCCCCTAAGTCATCTGCCTCCATTATATCTGAAGGCTTCATTTTTTCTGCTCCCAGTAGGGCTATGTGATCCACCATTCTTTTCTGCCCATCAATATCTTTATGGGTGAATAGTATGACTTAGATTTCCGCAGTGTAATCAACATCAATCACTTCAGCTCGGGTGAAGATCTTGCTTCAAACTGCTAATCTCCTTCTTGCAGCAATTCTTCCATATATTCCTTAGAGTAGCCTTACTACTAGCTCAGTCCTTACTAATGCTTGCCCCTATTTTGGGACAATATCATCATCTATGGTGTACAGATCATGCCCTACCAGTATTCTTTAGCCCTTTGTTAGCAAGTATACTATTTTGCTCAATCTCATAATCCTAATCAGGCGTTTTTTTTTTACCTCTTCAGGGTTCTAAGTCCAAATCCTTTTTTCTATCCCTATCTTTCTCCTTTATCGCCTACCCTCACTACTAGCAATACCACGAAATTTTCAAGTTTCAAAGTTTTCCGATCCTATTGCCGAACTCCCTTCTCAGAATGAAACACCAACTATGGACTTAATCTATCAGGCTTTCTGCCCTTCATACCTGGTTAGTATACAAGATGAAAATTATATTCCATGAATATAGAAGCCCATTGAATTTGATGGCGAATCTAGACTTTTATGGTGAGAAGGCATTGTAGGTTTTCGTGGTCAGTAAAGACCGTAATCAGTTTTTCTGTTGCAATCAAGTAGTGTCTCAATTCCTTGAATTCTTCAAAGATAGCGTGAAGTTCTTTATCATGAATTTCTTAATTGTATTTCTCTGAGTTCACCTTCTCATGTACGGAATGCTACTAGATATAGCTTTTTCTCAAAGTATTGAGAAAGGACACAACCAAGTATGAAATCACTACCATCAGTTTATACCACAGTTTTTCTTTCTGAAAAAAGATTGTGAAGTTCATATACCATGGTGAATCTATACCTTTGTTCTTTAAAAGCTGTATTCTGTTTAACTCCCCATTAACAATTGCTTGGATTTTCTTTTAATGTCTCCGATATTGGCTTTCAAATAGCCGAGATGTTTTTTAACAATTGTTGGTGGAAGTTAGCGAATCCAATAATGACTTACACATCTATAACCGACGTGGGTAGTTTCCCAACTATTATAGATTCCACCTTTTGTGTGCTCATGAACACCTCATCCACTACTACAATGTAGCCTAGGAATTCTGCCTATTTGGTATAGAAAGTCAACTTTTTTAGTGATACCACTAATTGAAAGTCTGATAGACTTTGTAAAACCCGTTTAATAACTTCAATGTGTTCTTTTTTGTCCTTAGAATATATAAGGATGTCATTAAGGTAACACACGACTCCCACATCTAAGTATTCTTCAAGTACTGGGCTTATCATATCTTGGAAAGTTGCGGGAGCATTGACCAATCGAATTACTATAACCTTATATTAGTTGTGCCCATATCTCATCCCGCAAGCTGTTTTCCATTTATCTCCTTCCTTAATCTTAATGAAGTAGTAACTATCTTTGGGATCTAACTTAAAGAGGATTTTTGCAGCGGCTACACAGTCTTGAAATTCAGACATTAATAGAAGAGGTTGCTTGTTGAAAATGGTAATCTTCTTTAGATTTCAGTAATCTACAACTAGACATCATCTTCCTTCAGGTTTGGGTACGAATAATATAGGTACTCTTGCAGGGTATTAACTATGCGTAATTTTTCTCCAAGCGATCAAGGGTTCCAAATGTTCTTGTAACGCCTTAAGCTCTTTTTCGGATAGTTGATATTTCAGTCCTTAAGGAGCTGTCGATGCTGGGACCAACTTAATCTCGCAGTCTGAGCTTCATCTAGAGGCTAGTTTCTGTGCCATCTGAGCTTGAAACAAATGCTAATGATGCCAGTATTCCTTTGGTAATGATTCAAGTTTTCCTCTATGTTTGTTGGTTCCAATCTGTCCTATGCAAGGAGCATTTGGGTCACAAGCGACTGATTCATCATGTGGGAATATATCCGCAATCCCTTTTTCTTCTTCCACGTAGTTTTCGCAACTTTTTGTAATGAAAGTCCTATTTTCTACAAATTCTCTCTGGAACACTGGGTGTTCAGGATGCCATCAACCAAAAGAAATTATCATTCCATATAACCTGCTTTATCCATTTCATACAATACTTCCAATGTGTGTCGGTTCTTTCCTATTTCCAATTTTATAGGTAGGGTATAACACCTCTCTCCTGAGGCTACTGATAAAGCATCAAAGCCTAAGATATCAACTGTATTATTACGTTCAACTATAGGAATATGAAGGTCTTCAACTAAGTCCTTATTTTTGAGGAACATGTTGGATCCTGAGTCGAACAAGACTTTCACATTCTACCGCTTATCATGTATATAGAGGTAAGCGATCCCCTCTGGATAGTTGTATCATTTTGATTTTGGACTGTCCAATTCATCGTGCTTAGTATGGATTTGTTTTTCCTGGTTTTTGCATTCAGGCATTGTTGGTGTTGGGTGTAGATAATAAAATATTTATTACCATGCCCACATAGTATCAACCACTGAGGTCTACTTAGAGAAACTAGTAATTATTAGCTCTAACAATCTGGGTCTACATACTAAGCAATGTTTTAATGATACTCAATTGTGCTCAACCAGTTTTCAAGCTGGATGCCTGCTCCCGACACACCAGACCTATGGTCGTAGCAGATTTTCAGGCAGTTATTAGCCATTTTACTTCCCTAGTTTGGGGTTCCCACTTTCACCCATAATTTCCCTCAGGATTTCAGTTGTCTGTCCCGCTACCTCTCAAGAGCCTTGCGTACCAAAGCTCTACATCACTGCTCTATTCTCTGGCCAGAAGGCAAGACAGTACATAAGTATGATACAACTCCGGCTTGTGTAGTAGGTAGAATGGCCCGTGTCGGTTGTCCTCCTGTTGGTATTGTTATTAGGTAGATCTTGAATTGTAATGTCCCAATATCTCCAGTGTAGTCACTTGCTTGCACATGAGTAGTAGGCAGCTACCAGGTGACCTGAGGAAATTCGGACTGTTCGCTCACAGGTCATGTGCTTATATTAACTATACTCTCTTTCAGTCAACACTCTCCATATATTGATTCCTTATGTTCAAGCTCACAGGTCCCTCGTGGGGTCCCTTCACTAGGAGCCTACTTTTGTTGATCTTGAAAGAAGACACTTGATTTACGCTGCTTTGATCATTTTCAGTTTCGACTCCTATAGTTGCACTTGGACTACTCGATCCCCATCGTGGTCAGTACCCACTACAACTCAACCAAAGAGGATTCTTGTTTTCCATTCCAGTTCTATATAGATACTGACTGCCCAAATGCCATGGCCATTAGTACCTGTGAACTGTCATAGGTCCATTCTTCATCTACCATTAGTTCCAAAATGCGATTCATTCTAGCTGGTTGCTAGATGATAGCAACTTTGCGTACTAAGTTAAGCTTTACACTAGTCAACCTTGCATGACAAATTTTCATCTTTATCAGTCTTGAACTGCATGTCGCTGCCGATATATGGGCATCTTACCAAGACGTCTAATAAGTGTGGCTTTTCTTTCCACAAGGTATGCAATTCTTATTCCACCTCCTAGTATCTCTCATACTTGGTAGCATGCTGGTATGAGCCTAGTCGATGTTTGTGTAGATTGTTTTTACCAGACATGCCATCTTCTTCTTTGGCCATTCTAGCTCATCATCTCTCCTCTATTTTCATAGTGTGGCTCCACCTCCCATCACATTAGATTTGTTAGTCCTTTATCCCTTTTGTTTAGTGTCTAGTCAGTCTTCTCTTGTAACCTCTTAGACTATCTTCGATTTGGGTAGTTGGTTTCTTGCGAGCTTAGTTCTTGTCTACTATCCTTCTTCTGACTGGCCAACTTATCACAATTCTTGTTTCTATTCTTGATCCCTGTTATAGTATAGTACCTATAACTTGCATACTATTTGTTGGAGAAGTTTGTTCTTTACTTCCTTTTTCCAGGATTCTCCCATCATTTGTGCTCTAATATCGCAGTTCTACATAAATGTTTGGAACAATGCAATATTACCATCATACATCACTAGCTTCATATCGTGAAGTGCTTGTCTTTCCGCTTCAATAGGGGCAAAATCGTTGATCATATCATGTTCGAAACATGTCCACATCACCATCTCTGGCTGTTGAGTGTCCCCCTGAAGTCCACCCATATCCCTTCTATACCCAATTGTATAAGGAAAGACTATATCTTCTTTTGTAGGATTGTGTACGTAAATAACTCTCTCTTGGGCATTATCTCAGATCCTCAGGTTTCTTTTGAAATTGTCATTACACTGTATAATCCAAATGTATAGATCTTGAGTAGATTTGGCCTCTAAAAATATGGGCAGTTTCGATGCTCGCTTAATCTTCAGAGCCATCACATTGACAAGTGTCTTTGCCATACAAGACTGCTCTGGTGTTTGTCCTCACTGGCTCCAGCTTGGACTTTCTCTTCTTTTTCCTTCTTTCTCTTAGTCATCAGTGTCATCACTAGGATTATCAGGATCTCCTCCTTGGGCTTCTGTGAATGTAAGTTCAGCAGCTATGTTGCCCTTCTCTTTATCCCTTCGTGTTGGCAGAGAATAATAGTCATCCTCATACATTTCATTAACTGCTGGCAAGAATATTGGTCTTGAACCACCTTGTTCTAGTAGAGTAGCTAGTATCTTATTTAACGAGACTGTTAATGCTCTTATGGCATTATTTGCTTCCTCCCCTTACCGATGGTATAGGATTTTGAGTTCTGGAATATCCTTTTAGTGAATGGTTTGATCCAATGTTTAAGAATCTAATATCTAGTGAAGGGCCTTATTACAACTGCTACTTGCAGAATGGAATTCTAGGAATTCCCTTTGCAAGCTAGAGACCATTTGTTTCAGGACTTGGTCACGGGCTAGTGCCTCCTGGCTTTGTTGCTCCAGCACTTCATGTAACCTAGTAGTCACTTCCTTATATTTTTGTTGATGTCTATCTTAGGCAACAATTTTTTCTGCTACCCCTTATAGCATTTCTAGCTAAATGTTCTTTACCTCTTATTCCACTCCCATTAGCTGCATTAACAAAACCGTGATGTCATCGTTATATATGTCTTTTCCATCAGTGATCTGTTCTTGTACCTTAAGAAACTTTAAAGTATTGTCTGGGATGACCTCCTTCCAATGCTCAAATGCAATGTTGGCTTAGGGGAGAGATATATCTATATCTTGACTAATTCAACCTAAGGTTATTCCCAAACGACTACCTAATTTGGCTAAATTTGCAGTGTAGTCAGCTAGTTGCAGAATTGATGCTCATAATATTTGATAGATACTAACTACACAGGAAGATCCTGGAGAAGAGCATACGATTCCACTCTAGAATTCAGGGTCAACTGTGACCTTTAGAGATTGACTCTAGTGTACTGAATCATCTGTTCCTATTTCATCTGGCCGAGTATCCATTTGTTCTCCTACCATTATCCTTTTCATGAAATGTAGTAGTACTTCTGCTATATTGTTGGATGGGTTTAATCCTATCTCCAAATCTGTGGGTGCTGGATCTTGGTACTACATACTGATATTCTATTTCTCATTTAAAAGGTTTGAGAAATTTAATGAATCATATGTATGTAACAGGTGTTTTTTAGGAGATAGTATGGAAGAGTTAGGATGATCCGATTCTGAGTTTAGAATATGGATTTCCCTTTTCTGAAGGTTTAGAATGCACTTGTACCTCATATATGGAATTTTTGGCCTAAGCCGAAAGACAGGTTTGTTCTTGGCCAAATATGTCTATTTGACACTTTACAGAGTACAGGATACTCCACTCAATGATGTCTTCTAACTTAGTTAAACTCCACTTGAAGTTCGCACCATACCGAGTACAATATATACGCTTGAATTGATCCTTCATTGGGATCTCAAAAGGTATTATGAACTAGAAAAGTTCTGGGATTTCACAGAATTCAATTACGAATAGCTGTATATCGAATATTTCTTCGCATGCATCAATGTAAGTGGAACAGTGGGGTGCTCCAAAAATATAATCAAGGCTAGAGCTGAGGGTAGAGTCGGAAGTGAACTTGTAGTTTATATGTTTAGCCTTGGTAATAGGAGAACTATCAATAAACTGTTATGTCAATACCAAACTCTAGTATAACTAAGAGTAATAGGCCAACATCCTTAATCGGAGAATCTGTGGAGGAAGGCTTGTCGCGATAATTAAGTACGGTAAAGATTTAAAGCAGAAACAATTTTATAGTGATAAGATTTCTTCTCCATTACTTAATGACCTTTGTAAAGCTCAGGAGGCACTCCTATATTTGTGACCCACATCTGAGTATTTGCAGACTACTTCTAACTACTATGCCTCTGAAGTACCACTTAAGGCTTAATATGACAGCATCAAGAATCTTGTAAGTGTGAGTACCGTTTGGCCCTGAAACTTCTCATACCCTTTTACAGTTACAGAATAGTATTCCTCTGTTGCGATGACGGTACTATTTTGTTATACCAAACGGTGGCTTTCAACTTAGTTATCAGTATAGACTATTATATTACTTTAGTCTTATTGAATATCGTTCCCGTAGTCTCTTCGGTCATGAAGTGATCAGTTTCATGCTAGGTCACCTCATGCTAATCGCAAGTCCGAGCCCGTTGTATCAGCGTCCTATTGGTCTTTGACTTATCTAAGTCTGCCTGTCTGATTGTGCCTCCCTTTGATCTGCCTGCCTCTATAAAAGGGTCTTATCACTTGGACCAATCAACCTACAGTTGATCTCAGAAGCATATGGGTAGATTCAGTAGGTCATCAATAGCCTCCACTACTGGGACATCCTCTTAGAGTATTTTGCCGAAAATGTCCTGTTATTTAGGGCCCATAATTAGGAAGCCTTACCTTGAAGTCTATTATCTCAATACACCTCTCACAGAAACCTTGCGTTCTACTGCCCAGATGTTACTAAAGGTCCTCTCCCCTGTATCCTGCAAATAGCATGCAGTCGGAATGATGGCAGTAATGTATATAGTGTCTTGAAGTGCACTTTATTGATGTAACATTTTAGTTATGGGATACAACTCTCAAAATCTCGCTAATGATGTGCAAGCTCCATGATAGAGCTGGAGGCAGGTATTGACTTTCCTGGAAAATAGAGGGTCTGTACGCAATTCCCCTACCGTGAGGTCTGTGCACTTATTGTCCCCAATTTCTATTTGCCTAACATAATCAAAAGAATCATCACTGTATATCTGAGTAAATCTTGGAACTTGTCTACTAAAGGAAAGGAATGGACTATGATTATGATATAGAGCACCTTTTATCTGAAAAGAAAAGACACCTCTATCCCTTCGGCGATATAGTGCTTCATTCATTTCAAGTGAAGTTTTTGATAATATATTATTGTATACCCATATTTTCCTCCAAAACTCTGAACTGATAGAATTATTGGCTGTAAATAGTGACCAATGATCTAAAGGTGGTTAACAAAATGAGGATAGTTGAACCTTTCCACCACTGCAGCATACTACAAATTCCAGTTCTGTCCCAGTTGACTTTGTTAACTTTTCTTCCTTACAATGTGAAGCTTTACACAACTTGCTTTCATAAATCAATGCTGATAATGATTGACTTATAGGTAATACACCTCCAGTCAACTATTGTTGAGCTAGAGATGATTCTAGCTCTTCAATTTGTTGCTGCCCTCTTTGGAATCAACAGGTATTGCAATTTCTCTAGGCTCATAAGCATTGTATAAATTTCCTTACTGGCTTTTCACAATAACAACCGAGACCTTGTAAAAGTACTTTTGATGGATTATCAGATTGAGACATTATATTAGGTTGAATAACTACTGGTTCTGCAATGCTATTCCTTAGGAAAACATCTGACACTTCTATTCCAGGCTAATCTTCTCTTCTTATCTGAAGAATTGTTGTACTATTCTATATTATTATATTAGTTTTGTCCTAATTATCAATTTGAAAATTCTACTAATTAATAGAATAAGCTTACAATGGATATAGAAGATTGTACTCTCCTCAAGGTTTCTCCTCTGACTTGAGATTCAATAATAGGTAACTGTAGAGATTGTTGCACTCTGCTAGGTTTTCTTGTCTCAACCAGAGTTTGAATCACTGCTATATGATCTAGTTGCTGAATCACTTTAACTTTATCTAGTGTGGTACTCACTTCAGTTGCAAAAGGTGGAGCTCTTCGAGATCGGCTCCTTACTTGTCATTCAGTCTAACTGGTATGATATGTCTTATATCATGATCCATTTTCCTTGAATTCAAAGTTATTCAAATTGAGATTTTGTCTACAGTCAGAACAATACTGAATTAAAATATCTATTTCATTTCTGTGAAAAGAAGTCTCTCTTTCCGGTATGTCATAGCATTGTAGTCTTGCCACTGGTATTATAGTAGTACTCTAGATTGGAATATCAGTATAATTTCTCTCTCGAAGTTAAAATAATATTTATAAATTCAGTACCTACCAATGAGGTATCAGATCTTACTCGTCTTAAATTTTCCCCTATTATGAGTGGTTCCAAATTTGGTAATTGCCCAAAAGTGTTGTCTCTATCTCGTTCAACTAACACTGATACTTGCTCAATCCCTACCAAAGCATTATGCTATCCACTATTGCCATTTTGATTCTGACTGATTAGATCCATGATTTGTTGAATTTTTCTTTGATGTCTTCGAGTCTGTTTCTTCTCATGACAGGACCTACAGGTTTTAAATCGGCGATGTTTATCTTTAGAAGTAAAGTTATTCCAATCACCATTTCATTTACAGCACGAACTGTACTCCATTGCTAGTTGCATATCACTTATTTTGAGTACAAAATCCTGCTTATATGTTAGTCTAATCTCAATGGTATATTTCAATAAGAGTAAAACTAACAATACCGTGTATAGTCGTTTTTATTCTATATTAGCTATTTCGTAATAACTTAGTATATTATAAAGACTAAACTTAGGTAAAGCTTAGAATTAGTTAAATAAAAACAATCTTTGATACAAAGAATAATTCTTACTTTAGACTGGAGATTAGGATCAGTATCTGAAATGATATAGTTAGAAATTTGATAAAGACAATATTAGAGTAAAGTAAGAAGTACTTACAATTCGATATTTCGAGAGCACAGATTGTATGATTGTACAATAGTTTAAGGAAATAAAACTATTAAGGCTAAAGTCTCCGTAGATATTACATAAAAGGTAGGAGCAGAATCGGAGTAGAATATCTGTTTAGAG
The DNA here is from genome assembly GCA_014065205.1 of Tuber brumale. NCBI lineage: Eukaryota > Fungi > Ascomycota > Pezizomycetes > Pezizales > Tuberaceae > Tuber > Tuber brumale. Next base: position 223,354 of record JACCEG010000234.1, on the reverse strand, counting down.
ACGCAGTTCACTAAAACTACTAAGAGCTCACCGTGATTATAATAATTATCAGGTATTACATTGATAAGATCTCTTCTACACTACTTAATATGTCAAGAGAGTGAGGCACTTTGATATTTACATCGCACATCTGTGTATGTGTGGACTGACTTTGATACGGGTTAGTCTATGAGTATATTCAAAATGTACTTAGTGTATTACCAATATGACTATTTAAAACTACATAGAATAAAAATTAATCACTATAGAAGGAATATATTTCTTCAATTAATATATAGTAAGGATAATATAATTCAAAAGAAAAACTTTTTTTTCTTCCAACCATGGCCCTCATATATATCATACAAACAGCATCTGGTCAGACAGTCAGCCACGCCATATCCAGTGTTACAGAGAGGCCACCAATAGCTATCTTTTTGCCTAGTGCAAGAAAGTATACAGGCCGCAGCAGGTGACATTGTGTCCCAACATTGGGGCCAGAAGAGGGTGTTAAATTCAGCATTTTGAAGAAAATTTACAAATGATAGGAGAATCCTAGAATTTGCAAGTAGTGTAACTATAGAGACTGTACAGAGTGTAACTAAAGTGTAAAGAAATGAGAGTATTACAGAAAATATAGGTAGGGTAACAAGAAGCAGCGTTAGGTATATGAAAATCTGGGACAATAACTGCACAGACTTCACAGTAGGGTAACTCTGCACAGACCCTCAATTTTCTGGGATAACTAATACTCCACCTTCCGTCCTCCTTATGGGGCCTGCATGTCATTAGCGAGATTTCAAGAGTTGCGTCCCATAACTAAAATGTCACATCAATGAAGCCCACTTTATAACACTATATACATCACCACCATCTATCCAACCACATGCTGTTTGTGGCATATTTGAGAGGGGACCTTTGGCGACATCTGGGAAGTGTAACGGAAGAATCCCGTTATAGGTGTATTAGGATAATAGGCTTTGAAGTCAGGCTTCCTAACTACGGGCCATAGGTGACAGGATATTTTCGGCGAAATACTCCAAGGAGATGACCCAATGGCAAAGACTATTGAGGACATACCATATTTACCCAAACTCTGCTGAGATCAGCTGTAAGTTAGTTAGACCTAGTAATAAGACCCCTCTACAGAGGCCGGCAGACCAAGGGAAAGCACGCTCAGATAGAAAGACTTGAATAAATCGAAGGTCCTTAAAGACTTTGACACATCTGGCTGAGACTTATGATTAGCACTAGGTGGTCCGGCATGAAACTGAGCACTTCATGACCAAAGAGACTACTGAAATGATAGTCAACAAGACTGAAGTAATATAATAGTCTATGCACATAACCAAGTTGAAGACCACTGTTTTGTATAACAAATAGTGCTGTTATCTCAATAGAGGAATACTATTCCGTAACTGTGAAAAGGTGTAAGAACTTCAGAGTCAAACAGCATTTGCACATATAAGATTCTAGACATTTGCTTATTAAAACCCAAGTAATACTTTGGAGGCATAGCAGTTAGAAGTAGTCTGCGAATACTCAGATGCAGTATATAAATATTGATGTACCTCCCGAGCTTTTCATCCGGCAATAGAGAAGAGATCTTATAAATATAATATTGTTCCACATTTAAAATCTTTACCCTACCTATGTTATCAAGATGAGCCTTCCTTGACAGATTCTGCGATCAAAGATCTTGGCCTATGGTCCTCAGTTGTACTAGAGTCTGGCAACTGCCTAACAAGGAGCAAAGGTAGAATAACTACTCAGAGCAAAGATAGGGTGACTGATGGGAGCAAAGGTAGAGTAACCACTAGAAGTAAAGATACGGTAACCACCTAGAGTAAAGATTGTATAACTGCTTCAAGTAAAGGTAGGGTAACGACGTAGAGTAAAGGTAGGGTAACAGTTTGAAGCCAAGGTCGGGTAACAGCCAGAACAAAAAATAGGATAACAGCCTAGAGCAACGGTAGAGACCCTACCTGAAGCAAAGGTAGGGTAACCACCTGAGGCATAGGTAGGGTAACTACCTGAAGTATAGGTAGGGTAACCACCAGAAGCAAAGGTAGGGTAACCACCAGAAGCAAAGGTAGGGTAACCACCTGAAGTAAAGGTAGGATAACCACCTGAAGTAAAGGTAGGGTAACCACCTGAAGCAAATATAGGGTAACCACCTGAAGCAAAGGTAGGGTAACCACCTGAAGCAAATATAGGGTAACCACCTGAAGCAAAGGTAAGGTAACCACCTGAAGCAAAGGTAGAGTAACCACCTGAAGCAAAGGTAGGGTAACCACCTGAAGCAAAGGTAGGGTAACCACCTGAAGCAAAGGTAGGGTAACCACCTGAAGCAAAGGTAGAGTAACCACCTGAAGTAAAGGTTGGATAAATGCCTGTAGAAGTAAAGGAAGGGTGAATGCCTATAGTAAAGGTGGAGCCATCGCATGGAGCAAAGGTAGGGTAACTACCTGGAACAAAGGTAGGGTAACCTCCTGGAGCAATGGTAGGGTAACCTCCTAGAACAAAGGTAGTGTAACTTCCTGGAACAAAGGTAGAGTAACTGCATAGAGTAAAGGCAGGGTAACTGCCCAGAGCACAGGTTGGGTAACTCCCAGGAGCAAAGGTAGGATAACCTCCTAGAGCAAAAGTAGGGTAACTGCATGGTACATAGGTAGGGTAACCAATAATAGTAGAAGTACTCCTGCCACAGTTGTGGCTGGCCGCCACAACCCCTGACTGCTCTCTCGCTCACAACCTTCGGCACTCCTCCAAAGTGCCTGACAGCGCAATGTTACTTTTCAGCTCAACGTCATTTTGTAGCTCAACATCACTTTGTGGCTCAATATTACCTGTAATTTTACTGTAAGTATAAATTAATCATGTAGTATAATGCCACAATACAATATTCTAGTATCTTAACACTATTCAATCATCTCAATATCACCTTCCACCTATTATACATTATGGTACCATCATCATCGGTCATACTTTTAATCCAGCGTATCGAACCGTATTCTGATATTGAGTCCCACATTGTAGCAGCACTCACAGACCTACAGAATTCGCAACAGAATCCACCAAATATTGCTGCTACAGCTCAGGAATATGAGATTCCCTATTTCCATCTACATGTTTACTGGAATGGTCATTAATTGAAGCAAGATAGGTCAGGTACCAATTGGGTTCTTACGGAAGACTAAGAACTTGCTGTATGTCAGTATCTTGACTATTAAGATTAAGTTGGTATAAGTTTCTGCCTTCAAATGGTTTCTGGCCGTGCAAATACTGTTCTTCAAGAGTCTCATATAAGTCCTACTCCAGTACCAGTTGTTAGTGAGCAGTGGGCCTACCGCTTTCCTAAACACCATCCAGAGTATTTTTATTCGCAAGCAACAGACTATTGATGCAGGCTGTAAATATGTATACTAGCCTTATGAGATACTTGCTTGGTTTGATAAATATCAAAAGGTCTACCAGCAGTATGATATTCAGTATACAAACATATATAATTCCAATAAAACTGGCTTCTATATTGGAGTTGGACAGGATCAATGGATTATTACATATGATCTAACACAACAATTGTACTTGGGTAGTTCCACCAATCGTGAGCTTATTACTGTTTGTGAAACCATATCTGGTGATGGTCATATTCTTCCTCCTCTTATCATTGTTCCTGGTGTAATTTACCAGGAGCCTTGGTATACTACTACATCAATTCCAGATAATTACCTGGTTGGGATATCTGATACTGGTTATAGTAATGATGATTTGTCAATCAAGTAGTTAGTCCACTTTGAGCGATTCTCATCTATAAGACTAGCCCAGGGTGGGCATTACCGACTCCTTTTCCTTGATGGCTTTGGATCACACTGTACTGAATGGTTCATTGACTACTGTGATGAGCACAGGATTGTTGTCTTCTGCCTTCCACTACATACAAGTCACCTTCTACAACTATTAGATATTTTAGTATATCAACCATATAAGCATTATCATGTGGAAGCAGTAGAAGCTGCAACAAGGACTGGGTATAAAGAGTTTGATAAAATTGAGTTTTTGGATATGATTGATTCTATCTGCTAACAAACCTTTAAACAATCAACTATTCAGTCTGCCTTTCAAACCACCGACCTTATCCCCTACGATCCTGATATGATCATCCACAAATTACAAGAGTCTATTGTTACACCTTTTCTTTTATCACTCTTTTTTTTTTTATCATCATGTATTCATTGTTTACAGTATAAGAACTTGCATACAGCGCTAGCTATGGCATAAACAAAACCCCAATCTCAAAACCTGCGATCACAAAAGCAACAAATCGCATCAAAATATAAAAATCCTCCAAGTAGTGTCTGATAGCCGATACGAAATCCCAAGGAACTAAAACAAGCAAGTACGAAAATCATAAGGAAAATCAAAACCAACCAATAGAACTAAGACAACTCTATGTATGAAATAAAACCAATAGTGTGCGTCGCAATTCAAAGCCTAAAGCTGTAGATTGGAAGCTCCTTGTATCGGGGAGAGGGCTCGGGTGGGGGGTCCCAACATGCAGGCAACATGCCAGGGGGAAAGCCTGTGGCAGTCCCATTAAGATACCGTGCCAGAGAGTGGAGGGCGTTTATGTCGGTCCATGGTAGGCTGTCCCTGCCAAAATCCATGAGCCCTCGGAGGTGACGCTCATACGGCTCTTTGCGAGACTCGCAGTATAGGATAGCATGAGCAAAGTCCTCCTCATCCTCCTTATAATAGAGACAGAGTGGGGAGGGATTGTCAGTGAACTAGTAGGGGTAGGCAGCGAAGTAACTCTGGGACGAGCGCATCTGGTGGATCCTGCCTGCGATGAACCTCCCTAGGCCCATAAAGGGGTGGGGTGAGAGAGTCACGAAGTACTTGAAGCCAGGATGGTGGGAGGGAACTGGGCAGCCCAATCCTTACCGAGTGCAGCTTTCACAAGCTCTTTGATCGACTGATAGGAAGGGATCCCCTCTCTTAGGTGGAGCTGGTCAGGTGGAAAGAGGCCGGACAAGGCCACAGGGATGGGGACTGAGATGTTAATAAATGGAAGAGTATGGTGCGCAATCGCATCCAGTGGAAAGTGCTTCCTTATAAGGAGGCAAGGGGGGGGGGTTTTCCAAAGAAGAGGGTGTAGACAGACGTCAGGCCCCTGGTAAAGTGCCGGTTGTCCTCCAGGGCCCGAAAGGGGGAGTACGTAGGGAAGAAAGGGTGGAGTCTTGCCATTGCCAGGTTGGCCTCTGGAAGGAGGCACACAAGTTGGACAGTGGCCAGTGTCTGCCGGTGGAGGATCAACAGTGGAAGGGGGAGGAGGGCTGATTCACATGCCAGGATGCTAACTGGGATTAAAGAGAAGCAGTTTGTCACCCATCTCTGGATGGTTCTCCAAAAGATAGACATGCGGTCCAGGAGAGCGAGGCTCAGTGAAAAGAGATCAGCTCTGTAGAGCAGGATTGAGGAGACAACAGAGGAAGCCAGGCAGGGGCAGAGGAAGGGGAGGAGGCCCTTTCCAGGCCTGAAGAGTCTTTTAATCGTTGCAAAGGCCCCCTGGGCCAGCGTGAGTCTTCTCGTAAAGTATGAGATGGTGACCTGGGAGCATGAGGTGGATGAGGGCTCGAACCAGTACCTGAGCCAATGTATCAGTTTGGAGGGGCGAAAAAGAAGGCCATCCAGTGGGACTGGGATCATGGGTGGGGGGACCTTCTATGCCGGGGTTATCCAGTGCATAAGTTCTGTCTTCAGAATCGAGAGGGACACCTCCAGCCTTTCCGCCTTTGCCTAGAGAGTTCTGGTGATGCCTTGTAATCTCTGGACATTCCTCCGATATGAACCGGAAGCAACTGTGACGGTGAAGGCATCTACGTAGGAGAGGATAAGGCCCCGTGGGACCAGGAAATGAAGGGATGAAACGTATATGACGAACAAGAGTGGGGAAATCTGAGAGCCCTGGAGGGTGCCAACTGAAACAGGGGAAAATACTGGGGGGGCCCCCGGGAATACCAGGCGGGAGGAATGCCTCTGCAGGAATGACCTAATCCACGAGACCATGTAAGGGTTGACTGTCTTAGTGGCAAGCCTATGGCAAAGTAAGAGGACTCAGACATTGTTGAAACTGCCCTTGATGTCATGGAAGAGGGTGGAGACCTTGAGCTTGAGTCGTATAAAAAGCTGAACCTTGTGGGACAGGGTGGCTGCTGCGTCAAAGCTACTCAAACCTAGGAGGGAACCAGTTTGGTGGGAGAACAGGAGGCTCAGAAAACAGGTGAGAGCAGAGAGGTGGGTCGCCATAATCCTTTCAAGAATCTCAGAGACAGTCTCTAGGAGGAGGATGATACAGAATGAGGCTGACATATCCTAAGAGTATTTCTCTGGTTTGTCCAGTATGATACCGCTGGCTTTTTTCAAGGAAGGAGGATGGTACCCATATCGAACAAGTGGGCCGAGGAGGGACGTGAGGACATTGGGGTTCACAGAGTGTACCTTTTTCCAAACTGAGTACAGTATCTGGTCAGGGCCGAGGGCAGAAAATGAAGAAGAATTCTGAAGGGCAATAGTTATCTCCTCTGCCAACAGAGCGGAAACATCTCTGAACTCTCATAGAATGGCTGGTGGGCTTAAGGACTGCTTTTCAGAGAAGAAGTGCATAAGGAGAACTTTGTTGATAGTGGTGGGGTTGTCAGCCCCGAGTATCTGGGGGAACCTGTCTTGGGGTCTGCCGAAGGCAGAGCGCTTCACAGTCCAGAGTGTCTCGGTGGTGGCTGACTTAATGAAGATTATTCCAATTTTCAGTCTTGGCCTTTTTAATGGCCTTGAAGTATAGAAGCCGCACCTCCTTGCACTGTTGCTTCGAAGAGGGGAGGGCGTCCCGCCATGCCATTCAGACTGTTGAGTGGAAGGCAGATCTTTGTGCCGTAAGGTTGAAGGTCCACTACGGTTTGGCTCTATTAGAGGACCTCTTATCTGTGGTGTGAAGTCTAAGTACAGCTCTCAGCCTGCCAAGGGCTTTGTCGAACCAGGTGGAGAACGTTTGGAGTGTTGGGAGAGTAGGAGGAGTGTCAAATCTCCTGGCATTAATCCCTTCCTCAAGAGAAAGCCTGTCAGTCCTTGTCCATGTAGGGGGTGAACGGGGTGGGCAAGCCAGAGGCTCTCAAAGGGCTATCAGGATCTGGACACGATCAGATCCTGTTGGGAGGAGGGGCGTGTCTCATGACCTGAAACTGGGCGACAACATGATATTGGCAAAAGCTAAGTCTATTACTGCGGGAGGCAAGTCGGGATTGAAGGGGAAGTAGGTAAGGGTGCCTGGGCCGTTCAGGAGGTAAAAGCCCTCCTCTGCGGCCTTCTCAAGGAAAGGGGTAGAGGCACCAAGGTCCGAGATCGAAAAGAGGCGGCCTGGGTCTGCTGAGGGATGGTGAATATTAAAATCCCCAATGACCAGCATGGGTGTAGCAGTGTGGGGGAAGGCAATCACGAGAGGAATGGTTCAACGAAAGGGGGAGCCGTCTCATGTGCTATAGAGGTTCACAACCTGGAACTTGGTAACAAAGGAATCAATGAAACCAACAGATGTGTAGAAGTCAACCGCCATCCAGTCCCTTGCCTCCAAAAAGACCAGTCTATTGTTATACCACCACTACCTACTACACCACCACTATTATCACCACAATCAATTCCTCTTACAATTCCGAGCCTTAAGAGACAGGACAAAGAATTGCAGCGCGAGGCAACCGAGCCTTCCTCTTCCTTCCAGTATCGACTCAAACTTGTACTACAAGATAGTTGGACTCAGGCACAATCAGGTGCACTTGCTATAGAGTACTTAGATCATACTTAGGCAGCAGAAGAGGCAAGAAATGCAAGACAGAGGGCACATAATAGGAGGCAGATACAGAAAGGTGGAGTTATTTATGCCCCTGAGGCATACCAGAGAGTGAAGAGAAAAGAAGATGCTAAGAGAGAAGAAGCAGAGAAGCAACTCAGGAGGTACAAAATGCAAAGGACAAAGCTGAGAGGGCGGAATGAGAACCTTTACTAGATGATATGAAGGCATATATTAAACAATATCGAGCTACATAAGCCTATAAAAAGAGGATTACCAAGTTGATAATTACTAGTATCAAGCATCAATCAAGGTTGAGACAATAGGTGTATAATAAATAGTACATATTATATGGTTTTTAACATTATATTAACTAACTAGGTAAGGTTCATAATCAAAGTAATGTTGAGCTACAAAGTGATATTGAGCTACAAAGTAATGTTGAGCCACAAAGTAATGTTGAGCCACAAAGTAACATTGAGCTATCAGGCACTCTTAAGGAGTGCCCAAAGTTGCGAGCATGCGAGCAGCCAGGGGTCGTGGCAGCCAGCCACAACTGTAGTACTAGTAGAATAACTACTGGGAATAAAGTTAGAATAACCTCCTGAAGCAAAGGTAGTGTGTAACCGCCTCTCGGGACATGCAGTAAACGTAGGGTTAACGGACTTTGTTCTTTACCAAAGGTGGTAACAAGCGAAGCAAAGTCCGGAGGCTTTAACTGAGGTAGTTGAAAAGACTTCTCACTATATCGCGACTACTGAAATCTCAGAGATGTTTGGTGGATCTCAAACTAAAGATTCTCGAAGCGAACTGAAGAAGGTAACTGTTCAACCAAGTATATTGAAAACTCTGTCTGTCGAAGTCTGCTTCCTCTAACATCGAGAATAGCAGTTCTTAAATACACTTCTTAGGCTACTAAGAGCCTTGTTCTCATAACATATAAGACTCCAAAACGGTAGCCTTGAAACCAAACATAAAACATATAGAGTATCAAACCGATACTCTAAACCAACCATAAAACATATAGAGTAGCAAACTGATACTCGAAACCAAACATAAAACATATAATATATCAATCCGATACTCGAAACCAAACATAAAACATATCGAGTATCAAACTGATACTCGAAACCAATCATAAAACATATAGAGTATCAAACTCTATAGTATCAGGCTAGAGGCGCACCTCATTTCCTGAAACAGGTTCAAAACTCAAACAATATCAACTGATAAATAAAAATCCTAAACCAGTAACCAGTACCGGTTACATAGAGTAACTGCTGGAAGTAGAGGTAGGATAACTACCTAAAGCAAAGGTAAAGTAACCTCTTAGAGTAAACGTAGGGTAACTGTCTAGAGCAAAGGTAGGGTAACTTCCTAGAGCAAAAGTTGGGTAACTGTATGCTGTATCAGTAGAGTAACCAATAATAGTAGAAGTAGGATAACAACCTGGAATAATGGTAGGGTAACCTCCTGAAGAAAAGATAGGGTAACCTCATAGAGTAAAGGTAGGGTAACTGCCTGAAGCAAAGGTAGAGTAATCTCATAGAGTCAAGGTAGGGTAACTGCCTGGAGTCAAGGTATGGTAAGACTCTGAGGTACAGGTAGAGTAACCTCCTAGAGGAAAAGTAGAGTAATAGCTTGGTATATAGGTAGGGTAACTAATAATAGTAGAAGTAGGATAACTACTTGAAACAAATGTAGGATAACCTCTAGGAGTAAAGGTAAGATAACTGCCTAGAGTAAAGGTAGGATAATCACCAGAAGTACTAGTAGAGTAACCACCTAGAATACAGGTAGGGTAACTTCCTGAAGCAAAGATAGGGTAACCACCAGACGCAAAGGTAGGGTAACCTCCTAGAGCAAAGATAGGGTAACAGCTTAGTACATAAATAGAGTAACCGATAATAGTGGAAGTAGGGTAACCACTAGGAACAAAGGTAGAATAACCTCCTCCAGTAAAGGTAGGATAACCTCCGGGAGGAATAGTAGGGTAATTGCATAGAGTAAAGGTAGGGTAACTGCCTGGGGTAAAGGTAGTGTAACTGCTTGAACCAATGATAGGGTAAGTATCTGAAGCAATAGTAGAGTAACCTCTTATAGCAAAGGTAGGATAACTGCTTAGTATATAGGTAGAGTAACTGACAATAGTGGAAGTAGTGTTACCTGGAATAAAGGTAGGGTAACCTCTTGGAGTAAAAGTAGGGTAACTATGTAGTGCTCAAAGAGAATAATAAATTCTCATAGAAATAGGATAATTATTTAAAGTAAAGGTGGAGTATAGATGTACAGCAATGATAGGGTAACTGTTTGTACTTAGATAGGATAACTACTTGCTACTCAAGGAGGGTAACTATGTTCTTTAAAGGCAGGGTAACTTTCTTGTACTTAGACAGGGTAACTACTTAGTTCATAGATAGGGTAATATTAGGCATATGGAAATCTGAGAGATGTGCACAGACCCACAGTAGGGTAACTACGCACAGACCCTCAATTTTCCGGAGTGCCAACACCCACCTGTGGCCCCCTTATCAGGCCCGCATGTTATTAGCGAGATTTTAAGAGTTGTGTCCCATAACTAAAAGGTCACATCAATGAAGCCCACTTCATAACACCATATACATTGCCACCGTCTGTCCAACGACATGCTGTTCACAGGTTATGTGAGAGGGGACCATTGGCGACATCTGGAAAGTAGAACAGAAGAAATCCGTCGCAGGCACATTGAGATAGTAGGCTTCAAGGTTAGGCTTCCGAAACTATGAGCCAAAAGTGACAGGACATTTTCAGCGAAATGCTCCAGTAGGATGTCCCAGTAGCAGAGGCTATTAGGAGTATAGCGAATCCACCCATACCCTTCTGAGATCAGCTGTAGGTTGGTTGATCCTAGTAATAAGACCCCTCTAAGGAGGTCAGCGGACAAAGGGGAAGCACACTCAGAATGGAAGACCTTGATAAGTCGGAGCCCTTTAAGACATTGACATGTTGAGCTCAGACTTGCGATTGGCACTAGGTGGCCCGGCATGAACTTGATCACTTCATGACCGAAGAGACTACTGGAACAATAGTCAACAAGACTAGAGTACTATAATAGTCTATGCGGACAACTAAGTTGGAGGCTGCTGTTTGGTATAACAAATAGCGCAGTCTTCTCAACGGAGGAATACTATTTCGTAACCGTGAAAGGGTATGATAAGTTTCAGGGTCAAACGGTATTCGCACTTATAAGATTCTGGATATTCACGTATTAAAACCAGAGTGGTACTTCAGAGGCATAGTAGTTAGAAGTAGTCCATGAATACTCAGATGCAGGATATAAATATCGAAGTGCCTCCTGAGCTTTACAGATATCATCAAGCAACGGAAAAGAGATCTTATCAATATAAAATTGTTTTATTCTTTAAATCTTTACCTTACCTATATATCAATACAAGCCTTCCTCAATAGATTCTCTGAACAAAGATTTTAGCCTACATCTCTCAGTTATACTTGAGTTTGGTGTCAACCTAACAGTATTCAAGTAAGGTAACTACCTAGTACTTGGCAGGGTAACTCTTTTGTGCTTGGACAAAGTTACTACTTGGTACTCTAGTAGGCTAACTACTAGCCAATTTTTAAAGTCTCTGGAATGGCTGGGTGTAAGGTATCAGGCCTGTGGGGTAAGTGTTTCCTTGGCCAAAGTGTATCTTCATATATAACTGGTATGAAAAGCCTAAGTGACCTAGGTGTAAGCGGACCCTCAGTATAAGTGGGGCCATTACCAACATTCCGGAAACTTTGAAAAATGGCTAGTACCTAGTACTCAGCCAGGATAACTCTTTTATACTTAGACAGGGTAACTACTTGGTACTCAGGTAGAGTAACTACATGCAAAAGAAGCAGGGTAACCCCTTTCATGCTTAAACAGAGTAACTATATGCAACAGAGGCAGGATAATTCTTTTCATGTTTAGACAGAATAACTACTTAGTACTCAGGTAGGGTAACCACCTAGTACTCAGGTAGGATAACTCATTCATACTGAGGCTAAGCAACTACCTTGTACTCAAGTTGGATGACCACTTCTTGCAAAAGTAGGGTAACTATCTAGAGCCACAGTAGGGTAACTATATGCAACAAAGGTAGGGTAACTCTTTCGTGCTTACATTGGGTAACTACATTATATCCAGGTTATATAACTATCTTGAGTAGAGATAAAGTACCTACCTGAAGCGAAGGCTAGATAACCATCTGGAGTAATAGTAGGGTAACTACCTGGATCCAAGGAATGGTAACCCTCTGAAGCACAGGTAGGGTAACTATCTCTGGCAAAGGTAGAGTAACTCTTATGTACTCACCTATGGCCACCACTTGGTACTCAAGTAGGGTAACTTCTTAGTGCTCTAGCAGGGTAACTATCATCCCTATAGCAGAGGTAGGGTAACCTCCTATACCAAAGGTAGGGTAACTATCCATAGTAAAGGTAGGGTAACCTCCTGTACCAAAGGTAGGGTAACTATCTATTGTAAAGGTAGGGTAACTATCTAGAGTAAAGGTAGGGTATTTTCCCCTCACATATCACATTCTAATCATACTGCATCAAAGCACACCTCTCGTCCCTTACCCTTCTCTTTTTTCTTCCCCCCCCCCCCGCGTCCTTCTTCCCCTTAAACCCACGCTGGCTTAGTGCTGTCTTTCCGTACATCTTAGCGCTATTTTACGGGCTTTTTGTACTGGCGGTTTTCAGGGATCACGGGTACTATAGATATTTAATTCATTCAGGTTATGGCCAATGAGTTTCCCTTTGCTCATATCTCATGCCGGTATTATGATCAAATAGCGAAGATTCTTCGGGTTAGATTGCGAAATTAGGCTAACTTCTGCCAGTTCCTGAAGAAAAGCTTTGACCTCCCAGTCCTACCGGTACGCCATGAAAGCTGCACACAGTAACAATATTACCATACCTTGTTTTCCAATGCTACTCTGACAAATGGACTAGCTTTTTGGCTATACTCGAGTATACCGGTATGCCCCACTTTAAATATTTACTCCCCAGCATCATTAAATTTTGTTGTCTTCTAGCAAGCAAGCAATTCGGAGAGGCGGAGAGGAGGCACAGTCAAGGTACAGGTGTGTGTGTATACCGTAAAAACTCGAAAAACTCGCTATGCACCTAAGACGAGCTTTGGCGGTAAGGTACATATAAGACATGCAGTAGCGTAGTATTTGCCGCAAAAGGACAACAACACATCATATTGCAATACCAGTAGAAGGTGAATTCTAAGTGAGAAAAACAACTACACAATGGCACCAGGAGCATTGAGGAGTTTGTCAGGCACTGAAATCAATCGAAGAACTCGTCGGAGACCAAAACCAAAGCCAATTTCAGCCCGAAAAGTTATCCCCGTTCACCAAATAATACGCCCTATTCATACCTATACCCGAACCAAGAAGTTAGAAGTGCTCTCTTTCCTCCACCATCATCGTATCGAATGTGAAGATAGCAGCTCAGACCAAAGGCCTCCCACCCAGGATGAAGCTGCAGCGGTGTTCCAAATACCTCAATCGACAATTAGTGGTTGGGTGAGAAAGCAGGAAAAAATCCTGGCCACAGAGGGAAATGGACGGAGTCCAAGAACGGTGGAAATTTGTCATTGGCCAGAGCTAGAGGTCGCAGTAAATGAAAAGTTTTTAGAGGAAAGAGAGGCTGGAAGAGCTGTTAGACGAGGCTGGTTCCGAAGAACTTCGATGAGGAATTTTGACTTGCTGTACCCGGATGTTCCTCTGAACATTTTTCGTTTTTCGAATGGATGGTTTCGTAACTTTCTACAACGCTATCGGATTAGTTTACGATTCGCAACCCGTAAAGCTCAGAAAGTTCCTGAGGAGTACCGACTTCTCATTCTTAATTGGATTCGTTTTAATCGACGAAATTCCCAACCTAGTTCCAACCCTTTCCTGGACCTCGTTATATCAAGCCCAAATCCCTATGGTAAATTTCTTCTCAGCAATATAGCGAATCTTGATGAGACCCCTCTACCTTTCGAATATTTAACAGGCCGGACGTATAATCCTACTGGTGCAAAGACAGTATGGATTAAGGAAACACGCTCTGGTTGGGATAAGCGTCAAGCGACGCTTATCCTCTGCATTTTTGCTGATGGTATTGATCGAATTCCACCAGTCATAATTTTTCACGGTACCGGTGCTCGACTTGCGAGAGAAAAAAGACGCTATGATCCTCGAGTTACTGTATTGTTCAATCCTACTGCCTATAGTAACGAACTTGTCTTCTTATTCTATATTGATGACTTTCTGGTCCCCGCATTCCAAGACCGGCCCTCCTTGTTCGCTATTGATGCAGCCGAATTTCATAAAACACCAGCTGTATTGCAGAAACTTAAGTTACACAATATCACTCCCTCGATGATTCCGGCAGGCTGCACGGGTCTCGTTCAGCCACTAGATGTTTCGGTCAACCGCCCATTCAAAGATATTCTACGGGATCTCACAGAGCTTGAAATCCTTGCACAAGAGCAGAATGGACTTGAAAAGTGGTCAATTGGGGAACGAAGGGTTTCAACAACCTGGTGTGTAGGTAAAGCTTGGGCACAGTTTACTGGAAATGAGATGGGGAAAAAAGTTATTCAAAACTCGTTCCAAAATGTTGGCCTTGCACTGCCAATCGATGGTTCTCGAGATTCTGAACTACGCATCAAAGGCTTTGCAGCTGCTGAGATGGTAATTGGAGACTGGTTACGGGAAGAAGCAATTGTGGAAGCGGAAGAGGATGATGATAACGGTGTTGTGGATTTTGTTTATAGTGAAGAAGCGGAGTAGAAACACAGAAAATGATATGTCTCAGCTGGACGCCCACATGTTCTTGGCTGCATATGCGTATACACCCCTGCTCTTGCATAGCGAGTTTTTCGAGTTTTTACGGTACTCGAGTACTTGTGCTCGAGTGAGCACCCAGGCGAGATGAAAAAATCTTTGGGCATTCCCACTAAACTCTACAGAGCATTTCCTAGCCCAGCGCCCCACGTACCAACTACTCGAGTAGTACTTAGGATATCAGGGTAGGTCCGCGAACGGCAGGGTTTATTCAGCCAATGGTAGGGCAGGAAGCGTTCGAGGAATTTTGCCAGTTTTCAATCATACCCCATTTAGTGCGCGCACTATTCCAACCAAACCTTACTGTTCGCGGACTAACCCTGGTATCCGAGTACCTTGTAAATCCACCTCCCCGACTAACCCCTTCGAGTTGGTGAAGTTGAAGCGACCATTTGAGCACCCATCGGGCGCCACACCATGAGCCGTTTGTCCACCCGAGTGCAGCACTGTAGGTATCGTACAAACAATGCCTACGATTGACCATTTCTACCCGTACAGTAATCGCACAGAATGGTACCGAGGAGGGAGTACTGTACAAGTACGGTACCGGTGGCTCAAGGCGATAAGTTGTCTTGATAAGATAACCAGCCCTCTGTACCGGTACTCGAGTACCGGTATGCTGGTACCGCGGAACCTCGAATAATTGAGCCTGGCGCTAAGTTAAAACGTCCAAAATTCCCTCTCTCGGATAGGGGTGCCAGAACACACTACGAAACATGACCCCTTTTAGGACGAAAAAAAAAGTAATAATAATAAAAGTGCCGAACCTTACCAGCAATGGCAACTCCAACGTCCTAGTGCGAACTTCAATTACGGGATTCTGGTCATGGCCATGAACAATCGAGTGCAAACCCCCACTTCCCCCACTCCCCCACTCTCAAGCCAACTCTACCAGTACTCGAGTACCGGTCCTCTACGGCACCGGTAACTTCTGAGCACAAATGTCTTAACTGCTTAGCACTCTCTTATCCTTGCAAGCACCCGGGAAAGAACCCCGGAATATCGCCCCCTTGAAAGGTGCAGAAAAGAGTGACACCAAGAGCAAAACTCCATCACGGGAACCGATACGGTACTAGTACACCTCGGCACACACAGCGAGGGAGCTCAAGTACCGCAAAATTTCTACTTGCCGGTACAAGTATGAGATCATCTGCGGGGACCAGCCTGCCACTTCAAAATACCGGCCACCTTACTCGGGCGTGTCTATATAAAAATCGGGAACAGAGGGTGGCAGAGCAGGATGAGGTTGTCGGAAAAAAGCTCAATTATGCAACTGGACGTCTTAAACAAGTATGATACGTTGCACCAGGTGACTTCAGAGTTCTGACAATCCTACTGTACTATCGTACCTGAGATATAAGTAATTTATAATACCGGTGCCGGTGCTCTGCGTACAGTAAATGTGCTCGGGTTCAAGGGTTGCCCGTAGTCGGAGGCACTATCGTACAACTTTTTGGCTTGGCTAGCAGTTTGCGCTGTTTTTTTCTCGGCTCGGGTAACCATACCCCCTACGGTATTAATCGCCGGTTTTCCACTCGCCCCTAATTAGCTATCCCTTGGTGTGTCTAAAACAGTCAAATTCGTAGCCAGGCAGGCACAACGAATATTATGATTCGCTGGAAATTAATTGTTTCTACTACTCGAGTACAAGCACCAGGGAATATGTTTTCGTACGAGACGGGGATTATTTTGCGGATTAACCTGAATTAACTGTGTGAAAAACATATTTCCGGGTGCTTGTATGATGAGTTAGTTGAACATTAAAAAGCGGATATTAATAACCAGATGTAGCTAGCTGCTGACTGATCCGGCTTATGTGTGCCTGGCTATGATACGAATTTGACCGTTTCAGATACATCAAGGGATAGACCTCCTTGAGGCCATAATAACAAAATCATATCATACCGGTAGCCTTATAATAATATCACCACACTAGTATCTTTTAGTAAGATGGGTAGATACTAAGTTACTAATAATTAGTAGTGGTAAAAGTAACTTGGTATCATGATGCTATACTCAAGTAGACCCTTGAACTTGAACTTGCTTGAGAGAGAGTAATATTGTCTGCGAGTGTATGGTAATTAGAAGAAGTTACCAAGTACTTGAAGTTTCTAATTTATACTAGGATTTATGCAAATGACATTTTAATTTTAAAAGCATAACCTTCTTTTTAAAAATGTTTCTACAAATATAATAATATTTAGCACTTTCTATGTAAAATTACTATGTTTGTCCTATTCTTAAAACCTACAAATTACCTCTGAGTCTGGGCCTATTAGTATTGATAATGACTCGGATATCCTAATTCACTATTTTACTCCCATACTTCATAATAATATAATAATATTATTAGACACTATTTGACTGGTTAGATTTCTAATTTCTGATTTTTTTTTCTTCCTTTTAATTTCCGTATTCTATTCTTTCTGACTTGAGAATTTCTCCTTCTCTTACTTCTATAGTATCCTAAGATTTTCTTATAAGTAACCTATTTCAATAATACTTTCAATTACAACTATTTCTTTTATTTACTAGCTTTCCCTCTATATTTCTTATATCCTACATCATTTCTCTATATATATATAAAAAACGCATTTAACCTCTTCCTAACCTTTACATTACTTTTTTTTTAACATGTCTACTATAAGTTTTATTTCTATTCCTTGTATTAAATTTTCGTCTCTATTTCCTTTATAAATTCCTCTCTATCTGTTATAACAAAAGGTATGAGCTTTCTTTTTATATCATAGTTCAAATTGAGAAACTTTAATACAAATCAAGTCAAATTATATTAAGACTAGGTTAAGGAATTTTCTCGGCAGAAATTATCATAAAAATAACTTTGCATTCGCAAACTTAGATATTATTCGTAGTTAGATTAAACCTCAAATCAACACTTGTACCTTAAATCCAAATCTGTATCTGGTCTCGTGTCAGGGGTCAAGCGGTGGCGTGCCGGTCGCCTCCTGGTTTGAGATCCTGAATTGAACTCAAGTTTCTTTCTTGACTTTCTAGATCATTGTGTACCAAACACCCCCTTATTGTATCATAGATGGATCTTCGGCTTGTGGAACTGGGAGATACATTGATCTGGAATTGGATATATTTTTTGGAGGAGGGTCGCGGGATACCGGTACTGTTGGTCTTCTCATGATATCATAGTATTTTATTTGGTTTTGGTTTAGCTCGTTTTAGGTTGCTGGCTATATCATACTGTAACCTATGCCGGTTCGGCGATACCGGGATAATTAATTTGACTTAAACTTTGCACTCGCTGCCTGTGACTTTGCGCACTTCTACCCTACTCCCCCCGGACTCTAACCAACACTCATCAACCCATTTCTGTCTACCACCATCGAACTTGACCCCCTGACTTAAAAGTCGCGAGGCGCGATCTGCCTCTCCCGCTACAGGATGACCTCCGATCAGCATCAAGAGTCAGTACATTCCGTACACAACGGCCCGGGTGGTCACCCTCCACCCCCAAGCGCGCCGTTACCCTATTCGGGGAAAGACAAGAATGAAGATGCGCCAGTGCCTCCACCAGGATACCAAACCCCAGCCGAGCAGGAGAAGCTTCGGAAGATTGATGAAATTCTACACTCGGACGTAAGAGACTCTGTTGAGATTCTCGTTCAGGAGCTGATTAAATGACAGATTGGGGTATCATCGCTTCTCAGCAGATTAAAGCAGAGCATTGCGGCTTGTAGGGTAAGGCTCTTGATTGCCAAGCGCGTAGCACCTACCTAACTATGATTCCAGGATTTCGCTCTGTTTCTCAAGAGACGGGCAAGTTTGGAGGAAGAACACGCACAAGGTTGATAAGCCCCCCGCGCTTTGGCAGTCAATTGTCAATTGATCTAACAATTCACAGGTCTCAGAAAGATATGCCGAATGACCCATGAGAGCATCAGACGACCCGAAAACCGACAGGGAACCTATGCGCGCTCGTTTGAAGAGACTACGCAAATCCACGAACGTATTGCTGAAAATGGTATCCAGTTTTCTCTTGCCCTCCACCAGATGCATGAGGATCTTACGGAATTGTCAAACAACATGGAGAGGGGCAGAAAGCACTGGAAACAAATTGGGTCAACGGTTGAAAAGAAACTCCACGAAGCCGAATTGGTCGTAGACAAGGTTCGTCCCCCTGAATTAGCCATTCTGATGTTGTTACTCACCCCCACAGGCCAAGATCAAGTATGACACTGTCGCAGAAGAGTGGGAAAGGGCTCGATCTGGCGATCGCCGTTCTGGAAAGACTTCCTTCAGTTTGAGGGGTAGCAGGAATGGGCCGCGGCATGAGGAGGATCTCCAGCGTAAGGTTGCAGCTGCGGATAGTGAATATCACAGCAAAGTCCAGCTTGCCAACTCGCAGAGGCATGACGCCATAAATTCTCTTCGTCCACAGGCTGTACGCGCCTTGCGTGAGATGATTGCGGAATGTGACGCTGGTTTGACTGTTCAGCTTCAGCGATTCGGTATGTCTGTATGCGTTAGGGTTGCGATAGAGCTTATTGCTGACTGTTTAGCTCAATTCAATGAGAAGCTCCTCCTCCATAACGGCCTTAGCGTGAGTCCTATGAAAACAGATGATGCGGATTCAAACGGTGCCCAAAGCATGCGCGATGTCATCAACATGATCAACAACGACAAGGACTTTGAGAGTTTCGTTTTGGACCTAGCGAACAAAGTTCACCCTCCAACCAAGAATCAAGAAGTTAGATATGAGCGACATTCAGTATGAATGCTCCCCACAAAGATCGCCTCACTGACTAACCATAGCGAGCAGAGCTTAAACCACCAGCATACACCCAGCGCGGTAGTACCCACCCCCTCGGCCATTTCTATGCAGCCTCAAAACCACCAGGCCAACCAATCTCAGAGTATGCATGGACACCAGCCAGATCACCGTGACATGGTGGGCCAAGGGCAAGGCTTACAACAACAACCCCAAGGTTTCGGAGCCGTCGTTCAGCAAGCGGCAATCCTACCCCCCCAGCACCCGATGGCCAATATGGAATATTCTCACTCCCAGTACGGCATGGATTACCCTCGTCTCAAGCCGGTTTTCGGAGTTCCCCTCGAGACGCTTCTCACCCGCGATGAATCTGTTGTCCCGATTGTAGTATTGCAATGTGTCCAAGCCGTAGACCTTTATGGACTGGATGTTGAAGGAATCTACAGAGTTTCCGGCGAAAGAAAGCATGTTGAACGGATAAAACAGATTTTCGATAACGGTACGGTTCCTTGTGAGGTGAGACATATATCTGATACTAACATTACGGACAGACTCTTCAATCTTGGATTTTAGGAAACGGGAAGATTTTTTCTACGACGTCAACAGTGTCGCCAGTATCCTGAAGCAGTTTTTCCGTGACCTGCCAGAACCTCTCCTCACGAACGCCTTATATCCCGATTTTATCAACGCGTCGCGTAGGTCATCCCTGGGTTTTCAAATTTCAGGCTGATTGCCCTTTGGAATCGAAGATGCTTCTGCTAATACAACCGACAGACATCGATGAGGAAACCGTTCGTCGAGACTCTTTACACGAATTGATCAACAGGTTGCCGGACCCTAATTACGCCACCTTGCGAATGCTGATCCTGGTGAGTTTAATGCCATTTAACACCAGGATATCTTCTAGGCCAATTTCTAATACGCATATATAGCATTTGCACAGGATCCAGGCAAACTCTAATATCAACCGAATGAATTCAAACAACCTTGCTATCTGCTTTGGGTATGCTGTGGCCCTTTGTAATTACGGTGGACGATGGCCGCTGACAAATTACAGACCAACTCTGATGGGTTCTAATGCCTCCCTTAATATGGCAGATGCCAACTGGCAGGTTCGTGTCATTGATACCATCTTACAACACTGTTTCTCAATCTTTGTAAGTTCTCATACTCTCTGCCCTTGCTTGAATATTGCTAACATGCTGTCTCAGGACGATGACTGAGCGCCGAGCCACTGGCTAGACTTGATTGTTTATGCCTCTATACCTATCTTCTTTATCTCGCCTTCCATACTTATATTTCAAGGATACCCATTACCCAAAACCTGTACCACCTTGCACCCATTTCCTGTGTTTAGCCTTCTGTAGCCTTGCTCAATTTGGTTCTTTTTAATTTCTCCCGTCAAGGATTTCCTCGAGTTCCCTCCTATAGGTAGATAACCTTTACACTTCTTGTGCGAGTCGTAAAGTCTTTGTACCGTAGCTCACTACACCTAAGCCTGCTATGCCCGGCGCACAACATTTCTTATAATCCAGAGCCATTACTTTACGGATATTTGCGATGCGATAGTGCAGTGATAGGTGTAGCTATGCCCTTATTCAGGTTGCAGGAATTCACGGTCACTTCTGTGTCTCCGTCCTTGCCTTATCATACCTCTTGACCATTCACCACTATTGTATTCAACACTCGGTGAATCTTATGCCCAAGGTCAAGAGAATTATTAAACTTATATTTACAATAACGTATCACTGAGGGATCGCCAAAGTGCACTTTGCGCTTCAGCTCTGGAGCCCCTCTAAAAATATCACTTGGTTGTTTCTTACATAGCAAATAGACTACGGTACTGTCGCCCTCACTTTGCTTTGCTTGCCATCCTCCGGCAGTGCGGAACACATGTAGGCAAACCTTGTTTGCATGAACCACCCACCATAATGACCACATCCACCAAAAGCTTCACTAGCGCCTACCCACCATATCCCGCCGTCCCTGCATCCTTCCTCTTACCACGTTTTGTCCCTAAGGCGCATGCCAAATCAAGCCAACAACGCAGATACCAAACAATACCATACCCTGCAGTGCCAGTCAGTCGGTCAGTCAGACAGTCAATGGAGCCTGCAGAAAAAGCCCTGGAGGGGCTATTGTCGACTTACCATGAACTCAACAATCCCTTTGTCCCCCGGGTGCCGGGGCCTCCAACGCCGCTAGAGTTCCTCCAGTACGTGCGGAGGAATCAGCCGGTTGTGTTTACCGGGATTATGGAGGGGTGGGGGGCATTGGAGCGGTGGGATGACAGGTATTTGAGGGAAAGGATGGAGGGGTGCAATATCGATGTTGCGGTTACGCCTTTGGGGTTTGTTTCCTCCATATCATGGTGTCACTCAATCTCATATTGTACTCGTAGTTAACCGACTTGTTCGGTGAGAGCAAAAATAATAATATAGGAACGCAGATTCAATTGTGAGCGTTGACGGAGTGGAACACTTTGTCAAGCCTTACACGAGCTCAGAGCCCTTCTCCTCGTTTATGGACTACTTGCGATCCCGTCATAATGACTCGTCGACACCCACTTCGGCAATCAGGTATGCGCAGTCACAGGACGGGAATCTAAGCAAGGAATTCACCGCGCTGGCACCCGACCTACCGTCTTCCCTCGCCTTCGCCGACTCAGCTCTTTTGTCGACGCCCGACGCGGTGAACGTGTGGATAGGTAATTCCGATTCCACATCCGCACTGCACAAGGACAACTACGAGAATCTGTACTGCCAAGTACTGGGCAAGAAGAAGTTTGTCCTGCTCTCACCGTTGGAGGGGATATGCGTGCGGGAAAAGTCTCTTCCCGTCGCCTCTTATGATTCTCGGGGGAAAGCCGTTGTGGAGGAGGGACAAAGTGTAAATGACTGGCCGAGCGTTGACCCTGATGTGGGTGATTGTGGGAAATGGTGGGGGAAGGCGAGGCCGATAAGGGTGGAATTACACCGGGGGGAGGTTCTCTATCTGCCCGCCCTGTGGTACCACAAAGTTTCTCAGGAGGAGGGAGATGAAGGCATATGTTGCGCAGTCAATTACTGGTGAGTCGGTTGCATACTTATGGGGCTGGTTCGGTTTGTCGTTCGTGCTAACGGATAGATAAGGTATGATATGGATTTTGAGGGCCCTTTTTATTCCATGGTTCAGTTCGTGAGGGATTGTGCGAAGGATTGCGAGGCTTCGGAAGGAGGAGATGAGCAAGAGTAACACGCCCCTCGATAACCACTCGCGTTCGATGTCTCAATTTTGGAGCAAGTAGATTTGAGCGGCTTCGTTTGTTAGACTAAGTAACGGGGGCTCAAGATCAGGTATGCTGTGAATAATCACTCGTTAGATTTCATCGGACCCCACGTCTAGCGCCACAGGCGACTTTGACAATACAGGAAGGAGCCACGAGCCAGGAGCATGTATATTGAAAATGTCATTATCACAGCTCGGCAGAGTAGAAGGCTTCAACCAGGGTTATGTTGCGTTGATTAACAGTTGGGTCCTCGCTTCCAGGTCGCTCGGTTTACCCGAACCACACCATCTCTCTCACCAACTGCAGCTGGCAGCAGCACCTTTTCCCATTTCACCTTCTCGTCCACACAGCCAACCAACTCCGCCTGCCACCACCAGTCCGTAGTTGAGGTCTGCCACCACCACAACTACACCTATCGCCGACATCCTCCACACCCAACCTTCCTGGTACTATAGGGGAAAAAAATTTCTCGAACTTCATCCCTCGTTCTTTTTCTCTGATCACCAGAGTTGCCCAAAGCTCCGTATGTCTAACCCCCCCCTCTTGAAAAAACGCCGCTCCCGCTTCTCCCCTAATAGCTGCACCTTTGGGGGCTCTCGCTAACTTGGACCCTGGGGTTTCCTTCGTTTACAGTGAAAATATTCATTAGGTACGTTCTAGCTATTTCCAACCTACCACTTTCCGTACCCCCTACTCTTCTGCCCCCTACTCCTCCGCTGCTGCAACCCTCTGTCCTCCTCCTCATCCGCTCTCGCTAACTTTAAGCGCTTCCTAGCCTTAGTCTCTCCCCCCGCTGTTTTCTCGCGGAAGAAAAACGAAACAAAATAGCATCCGGCTGACCACGAACTCTCCCCCTTTTCTGTGAAGCAAGCTTTCAGTTTACCTACAACATTGATACCATGGCAGCTGCGACAAAGTCTCTAAAGGTTAGATCTCTCTAATCACAGCTTTTGAGCCACATCATGGATTCCTTCTGCGATGGCTTTTGTTGTGTGTGTAATAGTTTTGCTGATGTTAGCTACGAGGGTTGATCCTAATAGTGTGTGGTTACTGGCGACGGAGCAGTTGGAAAGGTACAGTTTTTCTCTTCGTATTCCCCTCGCTGGCAATTGCGGATTAAAAACAAAAACAAAAGCTAACATTGATTACAGACTTGTCTCCTCATTAGTTATACTACCAATGCTTTTCCTGGGGAATATATCCCCACTGTGTAAGTCGTGGTTTTGAACAGTTTTAACCACCCTCGAATCACGCGCTAATGTTTATCTCCTTCCTCTTGTGGATGTCTGCAGCTTCGATAATTATTCCGCCAACGTCATGGTCGATGGAAAACCTATTAGCTTGGGTCTTTGGGATACTGCTGGCCAAGAAGATTATGACCGTCTGCGACCTCTCTCTTATCCTCAGACCGATGTTTTCCTGGTTTGCTTCAGTATCGTGAGCCCTCCTTCTTTCGACAACGTTTTATCGAAGGTTGGTTGCCAATTATACCCCTGTGGCACGAAAGGCGTGGAATTAACTTTTTAAATAGTGGTACCCGGAAATTTCCCACCATGCTCCCAACATTCCCATTATCCTGGTTGGTACCAAGCTTGATTTGCGTGACGACCCCAAGACTGTTCAGGGGCTTCGTGAGAAGCGCATGGGGCCCATCAGTTACCCTCAGGGAATCCAGAGAGCCAAGGAGATCAACGCCGTGAGGTGAGTACTCGACTGACTACTCGCGAATGATGTTTCTTTCTTTTTTTTCTTTCTGGCATTAATCCGCTATTGTTCTACCGCAGATATCTCGAATGCTCTGCTCTTACACAAAAGGGTCTGAAAAATGTTTTCGATGAAGCTATCAGGGCTGTTCTTATGCCCGCGGCGAAGACAAGTAAGAAGAAAGGATGCATCATCCTATAAGCTGTCTCTTATACACATCTAGATGTGTATAAGAGACAGTTACAGTACCTAATGATTGTATGATTGCATTAAACTGTGGCTGAACATGCCTACTATTTTTTGCATTTGGGAGCTTGTCCAAGTCTAGTTTTTATGTGTTAAATTTCCATGTGGGCAATGGTGTTCATTTTTATGTATGTTCTTTATATTCCTCTTCTACCACGAAATTATTTCCTGCTTTTTTTTCCATTTTTTCTTGAGATTTATTTTCCCACAGCATGCAAGATGTGTACTGTAAAAGAGGCTACGATTGTGATATGCACTTTCTTTGGTTGCTGGGTTAAAATACCGCTTGATATAAAATAAGCTTTTGTATCTATCCACATCGTGCAGTACTGTACAAGCCCACATGCCCTGACACCAGACCATATTATATATATTATACACGATCTCGACTCATCTAAGCTATGATGTTCCTGCGTCTACTCAGATGAACACCCTTTTCATCGCCTCCTTCGCCACCACCTTCACCCCCAACGGCCCTCTTAGCTCTCTTCTCACCCTTGAGCTTCTCCTCCTCCTCAATTCTCCTCTTCCGCTGGTCATTCAAGCGCCCATTCTTTGCGCGAAGCTTATCCCTGCGGTCTTTACTTTTTGCCCCGCCTCCACCGGCGCTGCGCCTTATCAGCAATTTCCCGCGCTTCCTTCGCTACATTACAGGTGGGAGAACATACGTAAGCTCAACATTAATCTTTCTGTCCAGGAACATGCTGTGGTGGTACTTTGCCAGACAGGACTTCATCCGATCGTAGGAAGTGAATTCCAAGAAGGCGAAGCCCTTGCACGTGTGCGGCGGGGCCTTGCCGGTTATCAGCCGTATGCTCGAGGGCTGCAGGGAGGAGAAGTGCGATTGGAGCTGCGGGTGGGTGGTGGTGTAGGGGAGGTTTCCGATGAATACTATGAAGCGATGTGCGGGTTTTGTGGTGTTTTCTGCTTCTTCTTCCTTCTTTTCGGTGGGTTCGCCGGCAATGGTGGGTGGGTTTGGGTCGGCGGATTTTTTGGACCTTTTGTTTTTTTCCCGTTTTTTTGGCTTAGGCCCCTCCTTTGCAGATCCAGATCCAGCTTTTGTCTCCTCCTCCTCCTTCCCCTTGGACTCGGCGGCAGGGGGGATTGTGGGGGTTGTTGCTTCTTCAACTTCGTCCTCCATGTCGGCGTCCGAGATTTTGCGCTTCGGTTTGCGCTTCTTCCGGCCGTCTATTTTGCTGTGCTTGTCCGAGTCGCGCTTTTTGTGGCGGGGTTCTTTGGTCGTGGGCATTGTGGTGGTGGTTTTTTGTGCTTGTGGGTTGTCTGTTGCCGGAATCCCGTTCTGCTCAAGGCAAATCGATAAAATTCGATTTTGTGCTGTGGGAATGTCGGCTTGGCGGCGCTAAGTAGTGCGGGTGGCCAAATATGGATTAAACTACTCGAGTAAAGGCTCCCGATGGTGCCTGTCCGGCGTCCGCCAGTACTCGGGTAGTGTTGGGGTCTTGCTTAAGTTAATTAACGGGCTGCCACTAGGTCGTTTTGTTAGGAAATAGAGCTACGAGTGCTTCTTTTTCTGACAACGGGTCGTTCATGGTGTGGAAGTTGACAGACCGATTGTGAGTACCGGTAGTTGTTTGCACTCTACTTGTACTTGAAATGGGATACAATACCAGTACTGCAGATTATGTGATGGTGGAATTGTGAGGTCCAAGTAATCAGATACTCAAGTTAGCGTGGAGGAGAGCACTGGGGTGGGGCAATTAAGGTTCGTGGAGATTTACTACTTGTCGCCAATTTACAGTCACTACCATGAGAAACCGTAATAATCGCGTCGTGTGCTATGCAGTCGAGGATTCCCAACTTTGGAAAACGGGCGGAAAAAGAGAATGCAAAATAAGAGCTGCTCAGCCCCTCTGACGGACATAAAAAAAAAAGGTTAGGAAAACAAAAACAAACCGGACTCTACCAGAGGAGACAACTCCAACGACATAGTATACCACTCGATTATTTTTTTTATAGTTTTTTTTATTTTTTTTATTTTTTTTTTACAGTATAATTGGTACTGCGGAGCAGGAATAACTGGTATCAAATCAGAATGTATTACTAAGATACCAAGCCTACAGGCAACTCATGCTGGGTCCTGTCCAGGTATTCTAAAGTGGCATTCTCAGAGTCTATCTTGGCCACTTGAGAAGGAAGTGAATTCCTTCACTCCGGCCGGCCATTGTAGGATCAATGGGTAAAGAGAAAGAAAAAAAAAAAAAGAAGAAAAAAGTATAAAGTGACAAAAGGCTAGAGTAATTAGAGAGGTTTAAAGTGGAATGCTACTTTCGACATTAAATTGGAAAATTGTAAAGTAATTAAAGGAGGTTTTCAGTAGGGTTCTCATAGCTTATACCTGTTAGGAGGAAGACAGGTTGATGTAGCTTGTTTTTTTTTTATATACATGTCTAAGAAGAAGGAAAAAAGTAGAGATTTGTAATTACATTGATGGTTGATCCTTTGGCACTATTTGATGTATGGCTTATTAGATTCATATTCCACATCAGAATAAGATAACTTAGTAGATTCATGGTCTTTAGAAAGATAATATTACTCAGGAAGTAGGTTTCCAATTTGGAATCATATAGATGAGCATGGAATTGAATGTCATCATCATATTCAATATCGCTACTGTCTCCATCAGATTCATCTTCCTTCAAAGTCTGATTTTCATCAGTATAGTTAATTTTCTGCCATTGTAATGCAGGAAGAAATAGGCCACCCAGTCTTTGAATAAATGATGTAAGTGTTAGGCGGACGCCAAACTCAAGTTTATAATTGAGGGATGTAGGCCAAAAACCTTCGATTGGAGAATCTGTCGAGGAAGGCTCGTCTCGATAAAATAGGTAAGGTAAAGATTTAAAGTGTGAAACAATATTATATTGATAAGATCTCTTCTCCATTGCTTGATGATGACTGTAAAGCTCAGGAGGTACTTCGATATTTATATCCCGCGTCAGAGTGTTCGCGGACTACTTCTAACTACTATGCCTCTGAAGTACTATTCAGGTCTTAATACGCAAATGTCCAAAATCTTATAAGTGCGAACACCGTTTGACCCTGAAACTTATCGCCCCCTTTCCCGGACTTGGGATAGTATTCCTCCGTTGAGATCACTGCACTATTTGTTTATACCAAACAGCGGCCACCAACTTAGATATCCGCATAGACTATTATATTGCTTTTAGTCTTGTTGACCATCGTTCCAGTAGTCTCTTCGGTCATGAAGTGATCAGGTTCATGCCGGGCCACCTAGTGCCAATCGCAAGTCCGAGCCCAATGTGTCAACGTCGCAAGGGACTCTGACTTATCTAGGTCTTGCATTCTGAGCATGCTTCCCCTTGGTCCGCCGGCCTCCTTAGAGGGGTCCTATTACTAGGACCAATCAACCTACTGCTGATCTCAGAAGGGTATGGGTAGATTCGGTATACCCCTAATAGCTTCCACTACTGGGATATCCTCTTTGTGTATTTCGCCAAAAACGTCCCGTCACTTGCGGCCTGTGGTTTAGGAAGCCTAACTTTGAAGCCTACTATCTCAATGCGCCTGTGACGGACTACCTCTGTTCCACTTCCTAGGTGTCGCCAAAGGTCCCCTCTTATATATCCTGTGAATGGCGAGCGGTCAGATGGACGGCGGCGACCTATATGGTGTTATGAAGTGGGCTTCATTGATGTGACCTTTTAGTTATAGGATGCAACTCACGAAATCTCGCTAATGACGTGTGGGCCCCATAAGGGGGCCAGAGGCGGGTGTTGGCACTCCAGTAAATCGAGGGTCTGTGTGCAGTTATCCTACTGTGGGTCTGTGCACATGTTTTGGATTTCCATATGTCTAACCTGAGCTCCCTCCTACCAGGCTTCACCTCGCCTGCCTTTATAACCTTTTATCATTTTTTTCTAAGTACATTTTAAGACTCAGTATGGTCAGGGTAAAAAACCTCCCATGTTTACGTGGCCACAGTAGGAAAGCCTTTTCCTTACTATCTTACTTCTACCCTTCCTGGCATGTCTGAATTTTCATTATGAGAATTCTCCACAACTTCCCCCGCGTTTTCCATACTGATAGCAGGCTCCCATGTGTTCTCATCTTCTGAACACCCTTGCCATTTGACGAAGTACCACAGTTCTCGAGTCTCTTGGTAGCGGCCACGTACTCGTTTCCTGCAAGAACAAATCTCGCTTCTTACTATTTTTTCAACCTCCTGTTGTAGATCACCATCGATCTCCACCGGCTCTCTCGGGGGTTGCTGATGATTGTCATGAACTGACTCGCGGTAGGGATCCAATTGGGCGACTGTTAGGCGGACGCTAAACTTAAGTATATAACTGAGGGACGTAGGCCCAAAATCTTTGATTGGAGAATCTGTCGAGGAAGGCTCGTCTCGATAAAATAGGTAAGGTAAAGATTTAAAGCGTAAAACAATATTATATTGATAAGATCTCTTCTCCGTTGCTTGATGATGTCTATAAAGCTCGGGAGGCACTTTGATATTTATATCCCGTATCTTAGTGTTCGCGGACTACTTCTAACTACTATGCCTCCGAAGTACCACTCTGGTTTTAATACGCAAACGTCCAGAATCTTATAAGTGCGAACACCGTTTGACCCTGAAACTTATCACACCCTTTCGCGGACTCGGAATAGTATTCCTCCGTTGCGATGACTGCGCTATTTGTTGTACCAAACAGCGGCCTCTAACTTAGATGTCCGCATAGACTATTATATTACATTAGTCTTGTTGACTATCGTTCCAGTAGTCTCTTCGGTCATGAAGTGATCAGGTTCATGCCGGGCCACCTAGTGCCAATCGCAAGTCCGAGCCCAACGTGTCAACGTCTTAAAGGGCTCCGACTTATCTAGGTCTTCCACTCTGAGCATGCTTCCCCTTGGTCCGCCCGCCTCCGTAGAGGGGTCCTATTGCTAGGACCAACCAACCTACAGCTGATCTCAGAAGGGTATGGGTGGATTCGGTATACCTCTAATAGCTTCCACCACTGGGATATCGTCTTGGAGTATTTCGCCAAAAACATCGCGTCACCTTCGGTCCATAGTTAGGAAGCCTAACTTTGAAGCCTACTATCTCAATGCGCCTGCGACGGATCTCCTCCGTCCCACTTCCCAGATGTCGCCGAAGGTCCCCTCTTATATATCCTGCGAACATCATGCGGCCGGACGGACGGCGGCGACGTATATGGTGTTATGAAGTGGGCTTCATTGATGTGACATTTTAGTTATGGGACGCAACTCTCGAAATCTCGCTAATGACCTGCGGGCCCCATAAGGGGGCTGGAGGGGGGTGTTGGTACTCCGGTAAATTGAGGGTCTGTGCGCAGTTACCCTACCGTGGGTCTGTGCACATGTCTCGGATTTCCACAGGCCTAACATGAGCTCTCTCCTACCAGGCTTCGCCTCCAATGCCTTTATAACAATTTTATAATTTCTTCTAAATACAATTTATGACTCAGTGTGGTCAGGGTAAAAAACCTTCCGCCTTTACTTGGCCACAGTAGGAAAACCTTTTCCTCACTATCTTACTTCTGCCCTTCCTGTTATATCCGGGTTTTCATTATGAAAATTCTCCAGAACTTCCTCCGCATTCTCCATACCGGTGGCAGGCTCCCATGTGTTCTCATCTTCTGAACACCCTTGCCATTTAACGAAGTACCACAGTTCCCGCTTCTCTTGATAGCGGCCCCGTACTCGTTGCCTGTGTGAACGAATCTCGCTCCTTACGATTTTCTCAACCTCCCATTGCAGATCGCCGTCAATGTCCTCTGGTTCTCTAGGGGGTTGTTGGCGATTGTCATGAACTGACTTGCGGTAGGGTTCCAATAGTGCGACATGGAATATGGGATGAATGTTCCATCGATCGGATATGTTGAGCTTAAATGCTCTAGACCCCGTTTTTCCCTAATTTGGAAGGGGCCATATAGCTTTGGACTTAGCTTCTTGGATTTTCATCAGGTGCGAAGGTTTTTTGCATTTAACATTACTTTGTCCCCGATCTTGAAGTCCGGCTGTTGTTGAGCTTTCCGGTCATAATATTTTGACCTTCCTTCTCGTATCCTTTCTAGTGACCCTCTTGCTTGTTCATGTATCGTTTTAATCCAGTTTGCGTAGAGTGTCGCTCCTGGATTTTGAGCTTCACGCTCCTTCATCCACTTTGTCTGTGGATGGAATCTCTAGTTCGCATAGAATGGTGACATCCTGTGAGCGTTAGTTGCAGAGTTGTTATAGGCATGTTCAGCTAATGGTAGTAGCTGATACCAGTCATCCTGATCGTAATTGACAAAACTTCGAAGACATCCTTCCCGCACTTGGTTGGTAGATTCAGTTTGTCTGTCAGTCTGGGGGTGGTATGCCGTTGACATTCTTCGCTTAATTTCTATCGCCTTGCAAAGGGATTCCCAAAATTCTCCTGCAAACTTTTAGTCCATGTCCGAGACGATTTCGGTTGGTAGGCCATGCAGCCTCCATACTTCTTTCAGAAATGCGTTTGCGACATCCTTGGCCGTAGCCGAGGTCTGTAGTCGGATGAAATGTGCCATTTTTGTGATTCGATCGACTACTACCATTCTCTGAGTGCATCCTTGCGACTCTGGTAGTTGTGCAATGAAGTCCACTGAGATAGACGCCCATGCTGCGTAGGGTATTTGCAGTGGTTGCAATAATCCGTACTTAGCGTTTCTAGGCAACTTGTTATGTTGGCATTCATTGCAGGATCGTACGTAGTCGTTGACCCATGCCGCAAGTCCTTTCCAGTAAAAGTCTCTCATGATTATTTCCAAAGTCTTTTCTTGCCCGAAATGTCTTGCAACTTTTGCATCGTGACATCTTTCTGCAATCTTAGTATATAGCGCCTGACTATTTGGTACCAATAGTCGTTGCTTATAATATAGTAGATCGTTGGTTAAGGTCCAGTCTTTGGGAAAATCCTTTCCTTCATCTCGTAACCTAGTGAGGTCTTCCCTCCGTTGCCTCCATGCTGCGTCTGTCCCGATAGCTGCCTGTATTTCGCTTAGGAATTCAGGATTGTATTGCTTCATACCTTTTTGCAGGATGATAGCATTTGACATTAGAACTTTTTCGGGTACTTCAGAAATATCGTACCAATGTTCGTTGTCTTTAGCCGATGACTGTAGGTAGCTGATGCTAGGTTCCTGTTCCTTGACGATCAAGGATCTTGTCGCTATGTCGGTGCTTCCGAATCCCGCGGTTCCTCGCTCCGTTTCTTCCAAGTCGTCAACTTCCATCATGTCCGAGGTGTTGACCTTTTCTACCACCAATTGAGCTATGCGATCGCCCATTTGTATTTGGCAGTGCACATCTTTATGGTTGCAAAGTACGACTTTGAGTTCGCCGGTGTAATCAGCATCGATTACTCCTGCGCTGATAGAGATTCCGCTTCGGACTGCTAATCCACTTCTTGGGGCAACTCTTCTGTAAGTTCCTTCGTGTAGCCCCACAGCTATACCTGTCCTTATTAACGCTGGTCCATATTTCGGGACAATGTCATCTTCTATGGCATACAGGTCATGCCCTGCCGCCATTCGTGAGCCCTTTGTTGGCAAGTATGCCTTTTCGCTCAATCTCTTGACCCTAATAACGGGTTCCTTTCCACCTCTTCGAGGTTCCAAATCTAAATCCTTATCTCCATCCCAGTCCTCTCCTTCATCGCCTACCCTCGCTACTAGTGATACCAAGAAATTTTCTTCTTTTAAAATTTTCTGTTCGCGATGCGTAGCTCCCTCCTCAAAACGGTACTCCGGCCGTCTGCTTAATGCAGCAGTCTTTCCTCCCTTTGTGCCTGGTTGGCATACAATGCGAAAATTGTATTCTACCAACTTCTGAGCCCATCGAATTTGACGGCCACTCCAGACTTTTGAAGTGAGGAAGTATCGTAGGTTCTGATGGTCGGTAAAGACTGTGATGGGTTTCTCCGTTCCGATCAAGCAGTGTCTCCATTCTTTAAAGGCTTCCAGGATCGCTTGAAGTTCTTTATCGTGGATCTCATAATTGCACTCCGCCGAGTTTAATTTTCTGGAATGGAATGCTACTGCATGTAATCTTTTCTCAAAGTATTGAGAAAGGACGCAGCCGAGTGCAAAATCGCGGGCGTCCATTTCTACCACTGTTTCTCTTTCCGGGAAAAAGTGGTGGAGTATGGGGGCTGTGGTGAACCGGTGCTTTAGCTCTTCGAAGGCAGTGACCTGTTCAATTCCCCATTTAAAATTCTTAGGATTTCCTTGTAACGTCTCGGTTATCGGCTTGCAAATAGCCGAGAAGCTTTTTATAAATCGTCGCTAGAAGTTAACAAACCCCATAAAGACTTGTACTTCTCTAACCGACTTAGGTGCCTTTCAGACCATTATGGATTCCACCTTTCGGGTGCTCATAGACACCCCATCGACCGCCACCTTATAACCCAGGAATTCCACCTCCGTGACATGGAAGGTCGATTTCTTTTGCGTTACCGCTAACTGAAAGTCTGATAGACTTTGTAAAACTTTCTTAACAACCTCGATGTGTTCCTTTTCATCCTTTGAGTAGATGAGAATATCATCAAGGTAACACACAACTCCGACGTCCAAGTATTCTTGTAGGACTTGGTTCATCATATCTTGGAAGGTTGCCAGAGCGTTTACCAATCCAAACGGCATAAGCTTAGATTCGTAGTGTCCATACCTTGTACGGAACACTGTTTTCCATTCATCTCCTTATTTTATCCTAATCAGGTGGTAGCCGTCCTTAAGATCTAACTTGGTGAAGATCTTCGCGCTGGCTACTCTATCTCTGAGTTCGGACATTAATAGAACGGGATGTTTGTTGAGAATAGTAATCTTATTCAGATTTCGATAATCCACAACTAGACGTAGTCTACCAACTGGTTTGGGTACGAATAATATGGGTGCACCGGCTGGTGATTGGCTCCCCGTGAATTTCCCTTGCTTGATCATCGTCTCCAAGTATTCCCGTAAAGCCTTAAGCTTTTTTTCGGACAGCGGGTATATCGGTCCCCAAGGGGGAGTTGATCCTGGAATCAGTTTGATTTCGTGATCGAATGTCCGTCTTGGACTCAATTTTTCTGCCGTCTGGGCTTCAAAGAAATGTTTGTAACTCCAGTATTCTTTCGGTAATGATTCGAGTTCCACAGTATTTTCGATGGTTCCGATTCTTCCGATGCGGCAGGCATTCGGATCCCAAGCGACAGATTCGTTGTATTCGAAGATATCCACTATTCCTTCATCTTCTGCCACACAGTTTTCACAACATTTTGCGGGGAAGGTCCAATTTTCTGCATCTTCTATGTGAGACACTGGGTGTTCACGATGCCACTAACCAAAAGGAATTATCATTCCATAGTGACGTGCTTTAGCCACTTCACACGACACTTCTGAAATGTGTCGATTTTTTTCTATTTCCAATTTTATAGGGAGAGTGTAACACTTCCCTCCAGAGGCGACTGACGATCCGTCAAAGCCTAAGATATCAACTGCATTGTCGCGTTCTATAGAGGGAACCCAGAGGTCTTCAACTAGGTCCTTGTTGACAAGGAATACGTTGGATCCCGAGTCTAACAAGACTTTGACTTTGTATCGCTTATCGTGTATATGGAGGTAAGCGATCCTCTCCAGACAGTTGTAATGTTTTGGTTTTGGAGCGTCTAGCTCTACGCGCTTGGCGTGGATGAGACTTTCTTGGTTTTTTCGTTTAGGCATCATTGGTGGGGGTGTAGATAACAAAAATGTTTGTTACTACGCCCGCGTAGTTTCGACCATTGAGGTCTCCTCAGACAAACTAGTAATTCTTTTAGCTCTAATAATCTGGGTCTACATACTTAGCGGAGTTTCACCGATACGCAATTGTGCACGACTAGTTTTCAGGCTGGATACCTTCTCCCGACACACCAGACCTAGGCTCATAGCAGATTTTCGGGCGGTCATTAGCCATTTTACTCCCCTGGTGTGGGTTTCCCGTATTCACCGATCCTTTCCCTTAGGATTTCGGTTATTCGTCGAGCTCCCTCAGAGGGGCCTTGCGCACCAAAGCGGTACATCCCTATCCCACACTCTGGCCAGAAGGCAAGATAGTACATACATATAATACGACTCAGACTCGCGTGGTAGGTCGAATGGCCCGCGTCGGTTGTCCTCCTGTTGTGTATTGTTTTGAGGTAGATCTTGCATTGCTATGTCCCAACTTCTTCGGTATAGTAACTTGCTTACACACGGGTAGCAGGCAACCACCAGGTGACTCGCGGAACTTCATACTGTTGGCTCCCGCGCCATGTGGGCAAGTTAACTATCCTCTCCTTCGATCAAGACTCTCCAGATATTGATTCTTGTATTCGAGGTCGTAAGTCCCTCGCGGGGTCCCTTCACTTAGAGCCTACTTCCGTTGATCTTGAAAGGAAAGACTGGCTTCGCACCACTTTGATCATTTTGAGTTTCGATTCCCGTAGTTGCACACGGACTACCCGATCCCCGTCATGGTCGGTACCCAATACACTCCAGCCTAAGGGGGTTCCCGTTTTCGATTACAGCTCCGTCAGGACACTGAATACCCAATCGCTGTCGCCGTTGGTGCCAATGAACTGACCTAGGTCAGTTGCTCGTCGTCTGCCAGTTCCCAGATCTTATTTACCCAGGCTGGGTTCTTGACAGTTGCGACTCTGCGACCTAATTTAGGTTTTACAATAGCTGATCATGCTCGTCGAATTCCTATTTTTAGCGGTCTTGAACTGACCGTTGCCGCCGATATGTGGGCATCTCCCCAACACGTTTGACAGGTGTGGTTTTTCTTTCCACAACCTGTGTAATCTCCTTCTTTCCTCTGAGCGTCTATCACACTCTGCGGGATGCTGGTATGGGCCTGGGCGATGTTTGTGTCGGTGGTCTTTGTCACACCTCCCAACCTTTTCCTGGGCTTCTCCGGTTCATTGTCCCTTTTTCGTTTTCGTGGTGGGGCTCCACCTCCCTTGACATAAGGTTTAGTATTTCTTTGTCGCTTTGATTTCGAGTCCCGTCAGTCTGCTCTTTTGACCTCTTGGACTATTTTGGGCCTGGACGGTTGGTCTCGCCCAATTTTCTTTCTGGCCAGCAGTCCTTCTTCCGACCGCCCACATAGCCTCAATGCCTTTTCCCATGCTTGATCTGTCATATATTGCAGGGCCGATGGCCTGCGGACAATCTGTTCCGCAAGTTTGTCTTCAACTACCTCCCTCCAGGATTCCCCCGTCATGCGTGCACGAATGTTATGGTTGTGCATGACTGTCAGATAGCGTTCAATACTGCCGTCGTACATGACTAGTTTCATTGCTCGAAGAGCTAGTCTTTCAGCTTCTACCGGGGCGAATCGCTTGATCATATCATGTTCAAAGCGGGTCCATGTTGCCAGCTCTGGTTGCTGGGTTTCCCCGTGAAGTCCATCCATGGCCTTCCGATACCATACTGTATAGGGAAGGACTATTTCTCCTCTTGTACGACTGAGCGCGTATATGATCCGTTCTCTTGTATCGTCCCAGATCCGCGGGTTTCTCTCGAAGTAATTGGTACATTGCAAAATCCACACATATATATCTTGTGGGGGCTTGTCTTCGAAGAATGGGGGTGGCTCTGATGGTCGCTTTATATTTAGCGCCATCGCGTTGGCAAGTGTTTCTGCCATACCAGACTGTTCTGGTGTTTGTCCTTGCCTGCCTCGGCTAGGACCTCCTCTCCGTCTTCCTCTCTCCTCATTATCATCGTCATCGTCATCGTCACTAGGATCCCCTGGGTTGCCTCCTTGGGCACCTGAGGGGGATGCATCAGCGGCTTCTCTGCCTTTTCCCTTTTCCCTATGTGTAGGTGGAGCATAATACTCCTCGTCGTCCGTCTCTTGGACTGCGGGTAAAGGAGCGGGTCCAACAGCTTCGGGACTTGGTGCGGCAGCCAACATTCTGTTTATCGCCTGTGTTAATACCTTCAGGGTATTGTTAGTCTCGTTATTTTGCTGTTGCTGCTGGTCCTGAGATCGGCGGATTTCCGCCTGGCATGTAGTCGGATCTAAACGCATCTGTCCTAGGGTACGGTTGACCTCTCTTTCACGAGTGACACTTTGCGTGCGGAATTCTATGAATTCCGCTCTCAGACTGAGGACCATCTGTGCAAGAGTCTGGTCGCGGGCTAATGCTACTTGGCATTCTTGTCCGATCGTTCCATGTAACCTCGTAGTTACCTCTTCATGTGCCTGTTGACGCCTTTCTTGGGCGTCTATCTTCTTTGCCACTTCCCTGAGCATTTCCTCTTGAATTCTTTTGACCTCCGCTTCTACTCCTGCCCGCTGCATTAACAAGAGCCCAATTTCGCTGTCATGGACATCTTGTCCTTCTGCGATTTGTTGCTGTACCTTAATTAACTTTA
This sequence comes from Tuber brumale, assembly GCA_014065205.1. Classification (NCBI taxonomy): domain Eukaryota; kingdom Fungi; phylum Ascomycota; class Pezizomycetes; order Pezizales; family Tuberaceae; genus Tuber; species Tuber brumale. The sequence continues at coordinate 186,300 of JACCEG010000234.1, read as the reverse complement.
AGGTATTGTCCTGGGTTGCCCCCTTCGAATGTTTGAAGGCGATGTTGGCTTGGTCGAGCCTGATATTTATATCCTACCTTATTCGACCCAAAGTTATCCCAAGACGGGCGGCCAATCTGGCTAAGTTTGCAGCGTGGTCTCCTCCTAGTTTTGGAGTAGAACCTCTTGATATCCTATACGTGCTTGCGACACTAGAGGATCGGTGAGAGGGTGCATTTCCTCTTCGGAACGTAGGTTCCTGAGGTGTTGAAAGGAAGGGACTATGAATGGTGGAATCATCCGCCTTATCTGTGGTGTCGGGCCGGGTATTCACAGGTTCACCAGTCGTTATTCTTTTTCTCGGGTCCTGAGGTGTCTCCGCCATTGTGATACTTTCCAGATAGGCTAGCTGCTCTAGTAGCCCTGGATGAGTGATTACTGGTACTTCGTACCAGAGTTCTCGATATCCGTGAAAGGCGTTAAGGAATCGTATGTAAGGTATCCAACGTTTGAGACATTCTAGGGGTGTAGGTATAAGAGGGTTCGCTTGGTCTGACTCGGAACTTAAAACCTTAATCTCCTTTTTCTCGAGGTTTAGGATGTACTTATAGTACATATAAAAGTGTATTAGGCCCAGGCCGAGGGGATGTCTGGCCCCCCAGATGACTGTGCCTGGGTTTTCCTTTTCCTTCTCTTCGGTCTTTAAAGAGCACTGGGTGCTCCAGTCCACGAAATTTTCCGACTTGGTCAAATTCCACTCAAAGTCCGAACCGTGCCACGTACGATATATGTTATTGAATTGATCCCTTGTTGGGATCCCGAAAGGTACTGTGAACCACGAGGGTTCTTGCGTATATTCTTCTTCGATCTCGAACAGCTTGGTTTCAAATATTTCTTCGAAGGAATGAATATAGATTAGACAGTAAGGCGCTTCGAAAATATCATCGAAGTCTGAGGTGAGGGTGGAGTTTGAAGTGAACTCGTAGTTCATATAGTGAGCCTTGGTAACAGGAGAACTATCAATATACTGTAAGGCGGATGCCAAACTCAAGTATATAACTGATGGACGTAGGCCCGAAATCTTTGATTGGAGAATCTGTCGAGGAAGGCTCATCTCGATAAAATAGGTAAGGTAAAGATTTAAAGCGTAAAACAATATTATATTGATAAGATCTCTTCTCCGTTGCTTGATGATGTCTGTAAAGCTCGGGAGGCACTTCGATATTTATATCCCGCGTCTGAGTGTCCGCGGACTACTTCTAACTACTATGCCTCCAAGGTACCACTCTGGTTTTAATACGCAAACGTCCCGAATCTTATAAGTACGAACACCGTTTGACCCTGAAACTTATCACACCCTTTCGCGTACTCGGAATAGTATTCCTCCGTTGAGATGACTGCGCTATTTGTTGTACCAAACAGCGGCCTCTAACTTAGATGTCCGCATACACTATTATATTACTTTAGTCTTGTTGACTATCGTTACAGTAGTCTCTTCGGTCATGAAGTGATCAGGTTCATGCCGGGCCACCTAGTGCCAATCGCAAGTCCGAGCCCAACGTGTCAACGTCCTAACGGGCTCCGACTTATCTAGGTTTGCCACTCTGAGCGTGCTTCCCCTTGGTCCGCCGGCCTCCGTAGAGGGGTCCTATTGCTAGGACCAACCAACCAACAGCTGATCTCAGAAGGGTATGGGTGGATTCGGTATACCCCGAATAGCTTCCGCCACTGGGATATCCTCTTGGAGTATTTCGCCGAAAACGTCCCGTCACTTTCGGCCCATAGTTAGGAAGCCTAACCTTGTAGCCTACTATCTCAATGCGCCTCTGACGGGTTTCCTCTGTTCCACTTCCCAGATGTTGCCGAAGGTCCCCTCCCATATATCCTGCGAACTGCATGTGGTTGGACGGAAGGCGGCGACGTATATGATGTTATGAAGTGGGCTTCATTGATGTGACATTTTAGTTATGGGACGCAACTATCGAAATCTCGCTAATGACGTGCGGGCCATATAAGGGGGCCAGAGGGGGATGTTGGCACTCCGGTAAATTGAGGGTCTGTGCGCAGTTACCCTACCGTGGGTCTGTGCACATGTCTCGGATTTCCATATGCCTAACAGCGACATGGAATACGGGATGAATGTTACATCGCTCAGATATGTTGAACTTGAAGGCTCGTGATCAGCGTTTCTCCATGATTTGAAAAGGACCGCATAGTGTTGGACTTAGCTTCTTTGATTTTCCTTTGGTTTGAATGTTTTTTGCGTTTAACATTACTTTGTGGCCGATCTTGAAGTCCGGCTGTTGTTGAGCTTTCCGGTCATAATATTTTGATATTTCCTCCCCTGTCTTTTCCCGTGACCCACTCACTTGTTCATATATCGTCTCAATCCAGTTCGCATGGAGTGTTGCTCTTCGATTTTGAGCCTCATGGTCCTTCATCCACCCTGTCTGTGGATGTAAATAGTAGTTCACATAGAATGGTGACATCCCGTGAGCATTGGTTGCGGAGTTGTTATAGGCATGTTCAGCTAGTGGTAGTACCTGATACCAGTCATCCTGATCATAATTGACCAAGCTTCGAGGGTAACCTTCCAGTACTTAGTAGTTTCGTTCGGTTTGTCCGTCAGTTTGAGAATGGTATGCCTTTGACATCCTGCACTTGATTTCCAGCGCCTTGCAAAGAGATTCCCAAAATTCTCCTGCCAACTTTCAGTCCATGTCTGAGACGATTTCGGTTGGTAGGCCGCGCAGCCTCCATACTTCTTTCAGCAATGCGTTGGCCATATCTTTGGCTGTAGCCGAGGTCTAAAGTCCGACGAAATGCGCCATCTTTGTAAACCGATCAACTACTACTATTATCTGTGTACATCCTTATGACTCTGGTAGTTGAGTTATGAAGTCCACCAAGATAGATGCCCATGCCGCGTAGGGTATTTGCAATGGTTGCAGCAATCCATACATGGCATCTCTAGGTGTCTTATTATGTTGGCATTCAGCGCAGGATCGTAAGTAATGGATGAACCATTCCGCAAGTCATTTCCAGTAGAAGTCCCTCATAATTATCTCCAAGGTCTTTTCTTGTCCGAAATGTCCTGCAGCTTTTGCATTGTGACATCCTTCTGCAATCTTGGTATATAGCGCCCGACGATTTGGTACAAATAGTCTTGGCTTATAGTATAGTAGATCGTCGGTCAAGGTTCAGTCTTTGGGCAAATCCTTTCTTTCATCTCGTAACCCAATGAGTTCTTCACTCCCTTGCTTCCAAACTGCATTTGTTCTGATAGCTGCCTGTATCTCGCTTAGGAATTCAGGGTTGAACTCCTTCATACCTTTTTGCAGGATTATCGCATTTGACATTAGAACTTTCTCTGGTACTTCTGAAATGTCGTACCAGTGTTCATTGTCTTTGGCCGATACCTGCTGGTAGCTGATGCTAGGTTCTTGCTCCTTGACGATTAGGGATCTTGTCGCTATATCGGTGCTTCCAAATCCTGCAGCTCCACCTTCCGTATCTTCCAAGTCATCTTCTTCCATCATGTCTGAGGTGTTCACCTTTTCTACCACTAGCTGAGCTCTGCAATCACAGATTCTTATTTGGCAGTCCACATTCTTATGGTTGAATAGTGCGACTTTGAGTTTGCCGGTGTAATCAGCATCGATTACTCCTGCGATGGCGGAGATTCCGCTTCAGACTACTAATCCGCTTCTCGGGGCAACTCTTCCATAAGTTCCTTTGCGTAGTCCAACAGCTATACTCGTTCTTATCAAAGCTTGTCCATATTTCCTGAAAATCTTATCCTCTATAGCACACACGTCATGTCCTGCCGCCATTCTTGAGCCTTTTGTTGGCAAGTCTGCCTTTTTGCTCAATCTTTTGACTCTAATATTGGATTCCGTTCCACCTCTTCGAGGTTCCAAATCCAAATCCTAATCCCCCACCTAGTCTTCTCCTTCATCGCCTACCCTCGCTACTAGTGATACCAAGAAACTTTCTTCTTTCAAAATTTTCTGTTCGCGATGCATAGCTCCCTCCTCAGGACGGTACTCTGGCCGTCAGCTTAATGTGTCAGGCTTTTGGTCCTTTGTGCCTGGTCTGTATGCAATACGAAAATTGTATTGCACTAGCTTTTGAGCCCACCGAGTTTGGTGGCCACTCTAGACTTTTGAGGTGAGGAAGTATTATAGGTTCTGATGGTCAGTAAAGACAGTAATCGGTTTTTCTGTTCCAATCAAGTAGTGACTCCATTCCTTAAATGCTGCGAAGATTGCGAGAAGTTCTTTATCATGAATCTCATAATTGCGCTCTACCGAATTTAATTTTCCGGAATGGAAAGCTACTGCATGTAACCTTTTCTCAAAGTATTGAGAAAGGACACAACCGAGTGCAAAGTCGCTAGCGTCAGTTTCTACCACTGCCTTTCTTTCTGGGAAAAGGTGGTGGAGTATAGGGGTTGTGGTGAATTGGTGCTTCAGTTCTTCGAAGGCTGTATCCTGTTCCAGTCCCCACTTGAAATGCTTTGGATTTCCTTGTAATGTCTCGGTTATGGGTTTGCAAATAGCCAAGAATTTTTTAATTAAGCGTTGGTAGAAGTTAGCGAGTCCTATAAATACTTGTACTTTTCTAACCAACTTAGGTGCTTTGCAAACTATTATGCATTCCACCTTTCAGGTGCTCATAGACACCCCATCGACTGCTACTATATAGCTGAGAAATTCTACCTCTGTCGCGTGGAATGTCAATTTCTTTGGTGATACCGCTAATTGAAAGTCCGATAGACTTTGTAAACCTCTCTTGACAGCTTCGATGTGTTCTTTTTCATCCTTTGAGTAGATGAGAATATCGTCGAGATAACACACGACTCCAACATCTAAGTATTCTTGGAGTACCTGGTTCATCATAGCTTGGAAAGTTGCTGGAGCATTGACTAATTCAAAAGGCATAACCTTATATTCGTAATGTCCGTATCTTGTACAGAATGCCGTTTTCCATTCATCTCCTTCCTTTATCCTAATCAAATGGTAACCGTCTTTAAAGTCCACCTTGGTAAAGATCTTTGCGCCTGCTACTCTATCTCTGAGTTCGGACATTAGTGGAAGGGGATGTTTGTGGAGGATAGTAATCTTATTTAGATTTCGGTAATCCACAACTAGGCGTAGTCTGCCATTTAGCTTAGGTATGAATAATATGGGTGCTCCTGCCAGCGATTGACTCCGCGTGATCTTTCCTTGTTTGATCATTGCCTCCCAGTATTCTCGTAAAGCCTTAAGCTGTTTCTCGGATAATTGATATATCGGCCCCCAGGGGGGAGTTGATCCTGGGATCAACTTGATCTCGTGATCGAATGTTTGTCTTGGGGCTAATATTTCTGCCGTCTGTGCTTCAAACAGATATTTGTACTGCCAGTATTCCTTCCGTAACGATTCGAGTTCTACTGTATTTTCGATGACTCCAATTCTTCCGATGCGGCAAGCATTAGGGTCCCAGGCGACGGATTTGTCATATTCGAACATATCCACTATTCCTTCAAGTTCTTCCACACAGCTTTCACAGCTTTTTGCAGAGAAGGTTCAATTTTCTGCATCTTCTATGTGAGACACTGGGTGTTCATGATGCCACCAACCGAGTGGAATTATCACTCCATAGTGACCTGCCTTAGCCACTTCACACGACACTTCAGAGACGTGTCATTTTTTCCTATTTCCAATTTAATAGGGACAGTGTAATACTTCCTTCCTGAGGCGGCTGACGATCTCTCAAAGCCTAAAGTATCAACTGCATTGTTGCGTTCCATGGTAGAAACGCGAAGGTCTTCAACTAGGTCCTTATTGATAAGGAATACGTTGGATCCCGAGTCTAACAAGACTTTAACTATATGTCACTTATCGTGTATGTGGAGGTAAGCGATCCCTTCTGGATAGTGGTATCATTTTGGTTTTGGAGCATCTAACTCCACCCGCTTAGCGCGGATAAGATTTCCTTGGTTCTTTCGTTTAGGCATTATTGGTGTTGGGTGTAAGTAACAAGATGTTTGTTACTACGCCCACTTAGTTTTGACCATTGAGGTCTCCTCAGACAAACTAGTAACTCTGTAGCTCTAACAATCTGGGTCTACATACTAAGCGGCGTTTCACCGATACTCAAATGAGCGGGACCAGCTTTCAGGCTGGATGCCTTCTCCCGACACGCCAGATATAGACTCATTGTAGATTTTCGGGCGGTTATTAGCCGCTTTATCACCCTGGTGTGGGGTTCCCGCTTTCACCGATCCTTTCCCTTAGGTTTTTGGTTATCCGTCCAGCTGCCTCAGAGAGGCCTTGCTCACCAAAGCGGTACATCCCTATCCGACACTCTGGCCAGAAGGCAAGATAGTACGTACGTATAATACGACTCAGACTCGTCTGGTAGGTGGAACGGCACGTATTGGTTGTCCTCCTGTCGTGTATTTGTTATCAGGTAGATCTTGCATTGCTATGTCCCAACCTTTTCAGTATAGTAACTTGCTTGCATACAGGTAGCAGGTAACCACCAGGTGACTCGAGGAACTTCGTAATGTTGGCTCTCGCGCCATGTGGGTATGTTGATTATCCACTCTTTCGATCAAGACTCTCCATATATTGATTCTTGTATTCTAGCTCATAAGTCCCTTGTAGGGTCACCTCACTTAGAGCCTACTTGCCTTGATCCTGAAAGTAGAGACTCGCTTCACGCCGCTTTGATCCTTTTGAGTTTCGACTCCCGTAGTTGCACACTGACTACCCGATTTCCGTGGTGGTCGGTACCCAATACACCTCAGCCAAAGGGTGTTCCCATTTCGATTCCACCTTCATCTGGATACTGAATACCCAAACGCCAGCGCCGTTGGTGCCAATGAACTGACCTACGCTAGTTCTTTGTCATCCATCAGTTCGCTGATTTTATTAGCTCTGGCTGGTTGCTGGGCGGAAGCAACTCCGCGTGCCAATTTTGGCTTTACGATAGGCGCTCGTGCACGTTGAATTCCCATTTTTATCGGTCGTAAGCTAACCTTTGCTGCCGATATATGGGTGTCTCCCCACCACGTCTGGTAAGTGTGGTTCTTCTTTCTACAATGTGTACAATCACCGCCTCTCCTCTGAGTGTTTATTATACTTCGCAGGATACTGGTATGGGCCTGGTCAAGGTTTGTATGTGTGGTCTTCGTCGCACCTCCCAATCCATTCATAGGTTTCTCTGGTTCATTGTCCCTTTTCCGTTTTTGTGGTGGAGCTCCACCTCCCGTGACATAAGGTTTATTTTCCCTTTGTCACTTTGGTTTACGGTCCCGTCGGTCTTCTCTTTTGACCTCTTGCACTACTTTAGGCTTGGACAGTTTGTCTCGCGCAATTCTTTCTGTGGTGTGAAGTCCTTCTTCCCACCGTCCACATAGCCTGAGTGCCTCTTCCCATTCTTGATCTGTGGTATAACCCAAAGCCGACAACCGGCGGATAATTTGTTTCGTAAATTTGTCTTCCACTTCCTGCTTCTAGGACTCCACAATCATACTTACACAGATGTTATGATTATGCATGACAGTAAGGTGACATTCAATATTGCCTTCGTACTTGACTAGCTTCATGGCTCGCAGTGTTAATCGTTCCGCTTCTACTAGGGCAAATCGTTTGATCATGTTGTGTTCAAAACAAGTCCACGTTGCCGGTTCCTGTTGCCGGGTTTCCTCTCGCGGTCCGTCCATAGCCTTCCGATACCAAATGGTATAAGGAAGTACTATGTCTCCTCTCGTACGGCTCAGCGCATATATGACTCGTTCCCGGACATCGTTCCAGATCCGCAGGTTTCGTTCGAAGTAGGCAGTGCATTGTAAAATCTACACATATATATCTTGTGCGGGCTTGTCTTCAAAGAATGGTGGTGACTCTGATAGTCACTTGATATTTAGTGTCATCGCGTTGGCAAGGGTCTCTGCCATACCAAATTGTTCTGGTGTTTGTCCTCGCCTGCCTCAGCTAGGACTTCCTCTCCTTCTTCCTCTCTCATCCTCATCATCGTCATCATCACTAGGATCTCCAGGGTCACCTCACTGGCCACCTGAGGGGGATGCATCAGGGGCTTCTCCGCCTTTCCGCTTATCCTACTACGTAGGTGGAGCGTAGTACTCCTCGTTATCCGTCTCTTGGACGGCAGGTAAGGGTGTGGGACCTGCAACTTCAGGACTTGGTGTGGTAGCCAACATCCTGTTTATTGACACCATTAATACTTTTAGGGTATTATTTGTCTCATTGTTCTGTTGTGGTTGCTGGTCTTGTTACCTGCGAATCTCTGCTTGGCGAGTAGTCTGATCAAGGCGTATTTATCATAGGGTACAATTGACTTCTCTTTTCCGTGTAGTGCATTGATATGGGAACTCTAAGAATTCTGCCCTTAGGTTGACGACCATTTGTTCCAATGTTTGATCTCGGGCTAATCCCGCCTGGTTTTCTTGCCCAAGGGTTCCATGTAACCTTGTGGTTACCTATTCATGTTCCTGTTGATGCCTCTCTTGGGTGTCTATCTTCTTTGCCACTTCCCGTAGCATTTCCTCTTGTATCCCCTTGACCTCCACTTCTACTCCAGCCAGTTGCATCACCAGGAGTCCAATCTCGCTACCATGGATATCTTGTCCTTCTGTGATTTATTGCTGCACCTTAATTAACTTTAAGGTATTGTCCTGGGTGGTGCCCTTCAAATGTTTGAAGGCGACATTAGCTTGGTCAAGCGAGGTGTCTATATCCTGCCTTATTCAACCCAAGGTGATCCCAAGATGGGCAGCCAATCTGGCTAAGTTTGCAGTGTGGTCTCCTCCTGGTTTAGGCATGGAGGCCCTTGATATCCAATGAGTGCTTGCAACACTAGAGGATTGGTGAGTAGGGACCTGTCCTCTCCGGAACGTAGGTTCTTGAGTTGTTGACGGGGAGGGACTCCATATTGCTGAATCATTGGTTTTATTAGTCATAGCTGGGCAGGTGTCCAAGGGTTCTCCCGCCATTATCCTCTTTCTCAGGTCTTGACTTATCTCAGCCATTGTGATGCTTTCCAGGTAGGCTAATTGCTCTAATAGTCCTGGATGCGTGATTTCTTGTACTTCGTACCAGAGCTCTTGATATGCTTTAAAGGGTTTAAGGAATTGTATGTAAGATATCCAACGCGAAAGATATTCTAGAGGTGTAGGTATGAAAGGTTTCGGTTGATGTGATTGTGGACTTGGAATTTGAATTTCCTTTTTCTCGAGGTTTAAAATATACTTATAGTACATGTAAGATATATCAAGCCCAGGCCGAGGGGATGTCTGGCCTTCGGATAGCTGTGCCTGGCTGCTTGTCTTCGGAGTACTGGGTACTCCAGTCAACAAAGTTTTCTGATTTCGTGGAACTCCACTCGAAGTCGGGCTATACCAGGTACGATATATGCAAATAAATTGATCGCAAATTGGGATCTCGAAAGGTATTGTGAACCACGAAAGTTCTCTGATAAATTCTTCTTCAATTTCGAATAACTTGCTGGCAAAGACTTCTTCGAATATCTGAATATAGTTGGGACAAGGAGGTGCGTCGAAAATATAATCGAAGTCTGAGGTGAGGGTAGAGTTTGTAGTGAACTCGTAGTTCATATGGTGAGCCTTGGTAACAGGAGAACTATTAATATACTGTTAGGCGGACCCTAAAGTCAAGTTTATAATTGAGGGACATAGGCCAAAAATCTTCGATTGGAGAATCTGTTGAGGAAGGCTCGTCTCGATAAAATAGGTAAGGTAAAGATTTAAAGTCTGAAACCGTATTATATTCATAAGATCTCTTCTCCAGTGCTTGATGATGTCTGTAAAGCTCGGGAGGTACTTCGATATTTATATCCCACATCTGAGTGTTCGTGGGCTACTTCTGACTACTATGCCTCCAAAGTACCACTCTGGTCTTAATATACAAATGTCCTAAATCTTATAAGTGCGAACACCGTTTGACCCTGAAACTTATCAGACCCTTTTGCGGACTTGAGATAGTATTCCTCCATTGAGATGACTGCGCTATTTGTTTATACCAAACAGCGGCCTCCAACTTAGATATCTGCATAGACTATTATATTACTTTTAGTATTGTTGACTATCATTCCAGTAGTCGCTGCGGTCATAAAGTGATCAGGTTCATGCCGGGCCACCTAGTACCAATCGCAAGAGTAAGCCTAACGTGTCCACGTCTCAAGGGACTCTCACTTATCTAAGTCTTCCATTCTGAGCATGCTTCCCCTTGGTCCGCCGGCCTCCGTCGAGGGGTCCTATTACTAGGACCAACCAACCTACTGCTGATCTCAAAAGGGTATGGGTGGATTCGGTATACCCCTAATAGCTTCCACTACTGGGATATCCTCTTTGAGTATTTCGCCGAAAACGTCCCGTCACATGCGGAATTTAGTTCAGGAAGCCTAACTTTGAAGCCTACTATCTCAATGCACCTGCGACGGATTACCTCCGTTCCACTTCCTAGGTGTCGCCAAAGGTCCCCTCTCATATATCCTGTGAACAGCATGTGGTTGGAGTGACGGCGTTGGCGTCTATGGTGTTATGAAGTGGGCTTAATTGATGTGACTTGTTAGTTATGAGATGCAACTCTCGAAATCTCGCTAATGACATGCGGGTCCCATTAGTGGGCCAGAGGGGGGTGTTGGCACTCTGTTAAATTGAGGGTCTGTGTGCAGTTACCCTACCGTGGGTCTGTGCACATGTCTCGGATTTCCATATGCCTAACTGTAAGTAAAGCAACTGTATTTCAGTTAGTATACTTAGGGTGAAAGATCAGGGTTTGTATATTTCCGTGAGAAGTTGTCTTATATTATAGTTTCAAGATGTAGAATATTGTATATAAATTAGAAGTGATACTGTTATAGGAACTACTTGTCTTAGCTGCCGGATTGTGAAATCTACAAACTTTAGACCTATATAGTAGCTTGTGAGGACTGTTTTATATGCCACTGTGAGCAGGAATTACATACTCAAGTTGAGTCTGATAAGCAAAGTATTTTTAGTTGGTTATTAAATTTTAGTAAACGCACTATAGGGAAATTTTTTATCAACTTACCAAAGGTGTCAAGTTTACGAGTAATTGAATCATCAAGTAGCATCATTTTATTAATATTCTTAGTCAAATTAATATCTTATATTATGGAAATCAGAATTGTTCTTAAGATGAGGAATGTAAATCCTATCTCTTTTAAGTAACTTTGATTGTTCAGAATCACTTTTAAGTACCTATAGCGGCAATGACAACTACTACTAAGATTAGGTAATCCATACTAGTGATTAGATATATTTGAGAAGTATTTGCTAACTCGATTATGATACATATACCTATTAAGCCTATGTTGAGGATAATACTGAGTACATATTTGTTGATGAAAAAGATAACATGTAGCATATGGAAAAGTCAGTCTTTCAGATGAGTGGACTATTATTGTTTTAGATTTCCTGTTAGACTGGTAATCAGAGATTATTAGTTGAAATAGTTAGTATAGAAGAAAGAAGTATGAGAATAGTAAGAGAAATATAAAGGAAAATAGATTTACTGACTTACTGATAATTAGTATTCTCAAAAAGGTATTTATAGTGATTTCTTTGTCCTTTGATAAAAAGTAAGATTGAATAAGTAAGAAAGAAACTGGAAAGTAGAGATAGGGAGTAGACTTCATATATAGTATTTTTAGTAAGATGATGCAAGAACCCTTTAAGTATGGTATTGCAAAATGATTAACCCTATACCCGTACTGGAGTTAGCTGACTTATCATACAAGAATACCATCAACTATCATGTTTACTTGTACCAACATTTTATGAATGATATTACTGGAAAACCAAAGCCTATACCTATACATGAGGTTTGGGGGCAACTAAGTAGGAACACTCATGTGGGTACATATTAGGCATAGGGAAATCTAAGACAGGTGCACAAATCTGCGGTAAGGTAACTATGCACAGACCCTCATTTGCTGGAAAAGTCAAGATACCACTCTGACCGCCTTATAGGGCCCACATGTCATTAGCGAGATTTTGATAGTTACGTCCTGTAAATAAAATGTCACATCAATGAAGCCCACTTCATAATACCATATACATTGCTGACATCCGTCCGACCACATGCTGTTTACATGTTATATAGAAGGGGACCATTAGCGACATCTGGAAAGTAGAACAGAAGATATCCGTCAGAGATGCATAGAGATAGTAGGCTTCAAAGATAGGCGTCTTAATGATAGGCCGAAAGTGACAGGACGTTTTTGGCAAAATACTCCAAGAAGATGCTGCAGTGGCAGAAGCCACTAGCGACATACTAAGTCTACTCATACTCTTCTGAGATCAGCTGCAGGTTGATTGGTTATAGTAATATAACCCCTCTAGGGAGGTAGGCAGACTAAGAAGAAGAAGCATACTCAGACAGGAAGACCTAGATAAGTACAAGACCCTTAAGGTGTTGACATATCAGGCTTAGACTTATGATTGGTACTAGGTAGCTCAGCATGAAACTGAGCACTTCATGACCAAAGAGACTATGGGAAGGATAGTCAACAAGACTCAAATAATATAATAGTTTATGTAGACAACTAAGTTGAGAACCACTGTTTGGTATAACAAATCTTGCAGTCATAACAGCAGAGGAAGACTTTTCCGTAACTGGGAAAGGGTATGAGAAGTGTCAGAATCAAATGGTGCTTGCAGTTATAAGATTCTGGACATTTGCGTATTAAAACCAGAGTGATACTATGGAGACATAGTAATTAGAAGTTCTCTGTGAACACACAGATGCGGGATAGAAATATCGAAGTACCTCCCAAGCTTTACAGAAATCATCAAGCAATGGAGAAGAGATCTTATCCATATAATATTGTTTACACTACAAATTCTTACCTTACCTATTTTATCGAGAGGATTTTTCCTTGACAGATTCTCTGTGTAACTAGTACTGATTACTATTCTAGGATTGTTGGATATCTGTTGATACTGTTTGTGTTTTGAATTTGTTTCAGGAAATAAGGTGTGCCTCTAGCTTGATAGTATAGGATGTGATACTCAATATGTTTTATATATGGTTTTGAGTATCGGTTTAATTGTGAGACGGATGCCAATCTCTAGTATAACTGGGGGACATAAGCCAAAATCTTTGGTCAGAGAATCTGTCGAGGAAGGCTCATCTCGATAAGGTAAAGGTAAAGTAAAGATTTATGAGGTAAACAATTTAATATTGATAAGATCTCTTCTCCATTGCTTGATGATGTCTGTAAAGCTCTGGAGGCACTTCGATATTTATATCCCACGTCTAAGTGTTCACGGACTACTTCCAACTACTATGCCCCTGAAGTACCTATCTCATTTTAATAGGCAAATGTCCTGAATCTTATAAGTGTGAACACTGTTTAATCCTGAAACTTATCACACACTTTTGTGGACCCTGAATAGTATTCCTCCATTGTGATAACTGCGCTATTTGTTATGCCAAACAGCGGCCTCCAACTTAGATATCCGCATAGACTATTATATTACTCTAGTCTGGTTGACTATCATTCCAGTGGTCTCTACGGTCATGAAGTGATCCAGTTCATGCGAGGCCACCTAGTGTGATTTTGCAAGTTCGAGCCCAATGTGTCAACGTCTCAAGGGACTCTGACTTATCTTGGTCTTCCATTCTGAGCATGCTTCTCCTTGGTCCGCCGGCCTCCGTAGAGGGGTCCTATTACTAGGAACAACCAACCTACAGCTGATCTCTGAAAAGTATGGGTAGATTCGGTATACCCCTAATAGCTTCCACTACTGGGATATCCTCTTTGAGTATTTCGCCGAAAGCTCCCGTCACCTTCGGCCAGTAGTTTAGGAAGCCTAACTTTGAAGCCTACTATCTCAGTCCGCCTCCCACGGATTACCTCCGTTCCACTTCCCAGATGTTGGCAAAGGTCCCCTGTCGTATACCCTGCGAACAGCATCTGGTCAGACGGACGGCAGCGACGTATAATATGTTATCAAGTTGCCTTCATTAATGTGACTTTTTATTTATAGGACGCAACTCTGGAAATCTCGCTAATGACGTGCGGGCCCCATAAGGGGGCCGGAGTGGGGTGTTGGCACTCTGGTAAATCGAGGGTCTATGCGCAGTTACCCTACCGTGGGTCTGTGCACATGTCTCGGATTTCCATATACCTAACATTAATACTCTATATGTTTTATGTTCGGTTTTAAGTATCGGTTTGATACTCTATATATTTTATGCTTGCTTTTGAGTATATGTTTGATACTCTATATATTTTATATTTGGTTTTGAGTATCGGTTTGATACTCTATATGTTTTATATTTGATTTTGAGTATCAGTTTGATACATTATATGTATTAGGTCGATGCCAAACTCTAGTATAAATATGAAGGATGTAGGTCAAATCTTTGATTGGAGAATCTGTCGAGGAAGACTCATCTTGACTAAATAGGTAAAGTAAAGATTTAAAGTATAAAATAATTTTATATTGATAAGATCTCTTCTCCATTGCTTGATGATATCTGTAAAGCTTCCGGAGGCACTTTGATATTTATATCCCACATCTGAATGTTCGCAGACTACTTCTAACTACTATGTCTCTGAAGTACCACTCTGGCTTTAATATGCAAATGTCCAGAATCTTATAAGTGCGAATACTGTTTGACCCTGAGACTTATTACACCCTTTCACTGTTCTGGAATAGTATTCCTCCATTGAGACAACTGCGCTATTTCTTATACCAAATAGCGGCCTTCAACTTAGTTGTCCAGAAAGACTATTATTTTACTCTAGTCTTATTGACTATCATTCCCATAGTCTCTTCAGTCATGAAGTAATCAGGTTCACCCCTAACTACCTAGTGCGAATCGGAAGTCCGAGCCCAACGTGTCAACGTCTTAATAGTCTCCAACTTCTCTCGGTCTTCCTTTCTCAGCCTGCTTCCACTTAGTCCACCAGCCTCCGGACAAGGGTCTTATTTGTAGGACCAATCAACATACAACAGATCTCAGAAGGGTATGGGTACATTCAGTATGTCTTTAATAGCCTCTGCTATGTGGATATCCTCTTGGAGTATGTCGCCGAAAACGTCCTCTCACTTTCGGCCTATAGCTTGAAAGTCTAACATTGAAGCCTACTATCCCAATATACCTCTGACGGATATCTTCTGTTCCACTTCCCAGATGTCTCCAAAGGACCCCTCTCCTATACCCTGCGGACAGCATATAGTCGGATGGATAGCAGTGACATATGTGATATTATGAAATGGGCTTCATTCATGTGACCTTTTAGTTACAGGATGCAACTGGTAAAATCTCCCTAATGATGTGTGAACTGTATAAGGAGGCTGGAGGGGAGTGCTGGCTCTCGGGAAAATCCAGGGGTCTGTGCATAGTTATCCTACCATGAGTCTATCCACTTTTCTTGTCTCAGATTTCCATATGCCTAACAATATGTTTTATGTTTGGTTTCAATGCTACTCCTTTTTGAGCTTTATAAGTTTTGTGATTCAAGGCTCAAAATAGCCTAACCAGTGTATTTAAAGAACTTCTATTCTTCACATTAGAAGAAGCAGACTTCAACAGACAGAGTTTTTTCAATATACTTAGTTGAACTGTTACTTCCTCAGTTCGCTTCCAGAATCTTTAGTTTGAGATCCACCAAATCTCACAGAGACTTCAGTAGTAGCGGTACAGTAAGAAGTCTATTCAACAATCTTGGTTAAAGCCTCTGGACTTTGATTTACTAAGTTACCACTTTCGGCAAAGAACAAAACCTGTTAACCCTACACTTACTCCATCTCTCCAGAGGAATTTACACTTTTTTTAACTTCAACAAGTTATCAAGACAGAAGGCATTTCAGGATCAAGTAAGGGCAAGACCCTAGAGAAAGGTTCCAAACAGCACACTACGAATTCCAAAAGTTGCTTTATAAAGACTCTGGCAAAGGAGCAAGCAGCAAGTAACACAGTTACTAGGCTGTTAGCTCAAGATACTGCTGAACAGTCAATGAGAAAATCATTACAACAACTACTTGAACCACCAACCACTACTCCTGGAGGGTACTCAGAATCCCCCAAGAAGTCAACAAATACATGAGTACCTTTAGCACTACCAAGCAATGATCCAAACAGCTATGATAGTGATGAAGGATCAGATGACGTGGCTTCAGAAGCAGGTCCCGCAGGATGAGAGGCCCCAGGACCTTGGGCTCTAAGACCATAGACTCCCCAGCTTAACCCAGTTCTTATGACCACACTCAGCAGCAAAGTACTATCACCTAATAAGTTCACCAGTGAAGGGGATGACTTCATACTAGAAGTATTCAATAGATGGTATAACTCAGTGCAGTTATATCTATACGTAAATGAACTACGAACTAGTGAGGTTGGACGAGGAAACTATTGGATTCTGTTTACTGAAGAACGAGCTCAAGATACAGCTTTTCAAGCAGTTGAGCAATTTGGTGAAGATATGACCAGAGAAGACCTTGTTGATTTTCAGCAAGAAAGTTTTCAATCTTGGAAACAGAAAGACGATACCTGTCATAAATTCTATGAAATCATGCCTGTACATAATGGCAAGATACCAAGAATATCAATCATCGCAACTGATTTAATGATATTTCAATCATGCCTACCTGCAAACACCACAAGTGCTTATGCCTTCATCCCACAGTTTTTTAACAGCATGCACCCTAGGCTATAACAAGAAGCAGAATTACAATATGAAATAACCGACAAGGTTGTGGAAGCCATAGAAAATGCAAAGAGCAAAGATACTATCCTAAAAAGCACTGGTGCTTATGAGAAGGAAAGGGGTGATAAACTAGTAAAAGAGTTTACTTCCGAACAAGTAGGTTTCAAGAACAATTGAAAAATGAACAATAAGCCCTACAGCATGTTTAAGGAATGCAAAGAAAGAGGTCTTTGTTATACCTGCGAAGGTAAAGGGAATTTGGCAAGAGACTGTTCCAGCAAAGTTGACAAAGACAAGAGCAAGAGCAAAGAAAAGGTGAAAAAGGAAGTCACCTCCAACAGAGTGGAACAGGAAAATCTAGCAGAAGATGTGTTTATCAATGGTATGGAAATAGAGGAAGAAGAAGACATTCTCACGATGGCTGCTAGACCAATAAATGTTAAACCTCATGATTCTCTTGAAAGAACAATGCATATGAATGGCAAAGAAGCCAGAGTCCTGTTTGATACAAGATCAAGAGAAGCCAACCTGCTTAGTGCCACCTTTGTGACCACGTACAGAATCACTAGTCAGGAACTAAAGATACCGATCAGGATATATCTAGCAATGAAAGGGTCATGATCTGAAGAGCATATGGAATGCATAGTCAACATATCAGCAGGAAAGCTAAGCACTTCAGGAACTAGAATGCTGGTTAGAAATTGAGCAAAATATAACGCCTTAATATGAATGCTATTTCTGGAACAACACTAAGCTGAAATCAAGTATGGCAAATTGGCAATTTTGTTTCCAAAACAGAATATGCGAATTGTTTGCACATGTACTAGTAGTATGATTCGGGCAGCAGTAGTCAATACTGATAATGTCTGGGTCCAACACCAGGAAGTATTTCCTGCAGAAATACCAGAAGACTTACTACTTCTAAGGAAGATCAATCATGAGATTAACCTTCATTCAGGAAAGGAGCAGCGATCTTTACCGACCTATTCAATACTGGAATGATGGGTATCAGATATGAGCATATGGCTAAGAGAAAAAGAGAAAGCCATAATTATCGTATGACAAGTAGTTTCATCGGCAGTACCCATATTTGCACAAGAGAAACTGGATAAAAAATGCATGAGATCATTTGTGGAACTCATGGCTAGGAATGAAATAAGGATAAAGGATATCGAAACTATTGCTAACCAAATGATGATCCTAAATATGCTAGGAAGAGCAAGATGCCAAAGCAAAATCGATCTTGGTGATACTTACTTCCAAACAAGGGTGGAATCCAAGGATGTGAGTAAGAACACATTCAAGATATTATTTGTTTGTTTTGTTAGCAAGGTTATATTACAAGAAGATATGAATGTACTAGGAACCTTCATACGCATAAGATCCAATTTACTCACAGACTATTTAGGATGTTACATGTGAGTATATATCGACGAGATACTCATTTTTTCTGATACAGAGTCTGAACACTTGAAACACATATCCATAGTTTATAATAAACTAAAAGAAGCTCAAATCTATGCAAGTAAGAAGAAATCAGAATTCTTCGCCACCAGCATTAAAGTGTTAGGGCATGTTATCAATGATGAAAGACTCTTACCAGCACCAGAAAAAAGTAGCCAAGATCGAAGCATGGACAACGCCACAAACTAAGAAACAATTACAGTAATTTCTAGGGACGGTAAACTACATCAGCCAGTTTTTGCCACACATTGAAACCATTACATTACCCTTAACAGAACTTAGCGGAACTGCACAATTTGTGTGGACAGCTACCCAAGGCCAAGCTATGGAAAATATTAAGCAAATTGTTTCAAAATACAAGGTTATGAAACTACTACAACATGACTCGTGACTTCCAACATGGCTAATAACCGATCTATCTAACACAGGTGTGGGAGAACGGGTAGGACAAGGAGAATCACTAGAAAATGGCGGGCCTGCTTCGCTGCATAGCAGGAAATTTTCGAATACTGAAATGAATTATGGCACAAGTGACAAGGAAGCAATAGGGATAGTTGATGCACTGATGGCATTGTATCACATACTTGCAGAAAGCAAGTTTACTATCACTACAGATTATCTACTGTTAACGTATCTCATGATGAGCACCACACCAACCAAGAAACAACTGCGGTGGAGAAGATTCATTGGAAAGTACAATACTGAAATGATATACAGATCAGGAGGATGGAACAATTTAGCGGATACTCTATTCCATTTTTATGCCGAAAATGGTAATTATCCACATCATGTGGAAGACCCTACCTGTTAGGCATGTGGAAATCCGGGACAGGAAATGTGCACAGACCCACGGTGGGGTAATTGTGCACAGACCCACGATTTTTCGGAGTCCCAACACCCATCTGCGGTCCACTCACAGGGCCCGCACGTCATTAGCAAGATTTCCAGAGTTGCGTCCCATAACTAAAATGTCACATCAATGA
Source organism: Tuber brumale (assembly GCA_014065205.1). Taxonomy (NCBI): domain Eukaryota; kingdom Fungi; phylum Ascomycota; class Pezizomycetes; order Pezizales; family Tuberaceae; genus Tuber; species Tuber brumale. The sequence goes on along the minus strand of JACCEG010000234.1, from coordinate 167,158 downwards.
AGCCAACTGCAGAATACCATATACATCGCCACCCTCCATCCAACTGTATGCAATTTGAAGGATGTATGAGAGGTGACCTTTGGCAGCACTAGGGAAGTAGAATGGAGGATGTCTGTCAGAGGCGCATTGAAATAGTAGGCTTCAAGGTTGGGCTTCCTAAACTATGGACTGAAGGTGACGGGACGTTTTTGGGGAAATACTCCAAGAGGATATCCTAGTAGCAGAAGCTATAAAGGACATACCAGATCCACCCATACCCTCCTGAGATCAGCTGTAAGTTGGTTGGTACAAGAAATAGGATCCCTCTACCGAGGCCAGTGGACTAAGGAGAAGAATGTTCAGAAAGAAAGACCTAGATAAGTCAGAGACCCTTAACATGGTGACGCATTGTACTCGGACTTGCCCTTGGCACCAGGTGGCCCAGCATGAACTTGATCACTTCCTGATCGAAGAGACTACTGGAATGATAGTTAACAAGAATAGACTAATATACTAATCTATGTGGAGAACTAAGTTGAAGGCGGCTGTTTGGTATAACAAATAGTACAGTCATCTCAACGGAGGAATACTATTCTGTGACTGTGAAAGCGTGTGATAAGTTTGAGGGTCAAACGCTGTTCGCACTTATAAGATTCTAGAGGTTTGCGTATTAAAACCAGAGTGGTACTTCAGAGGCATAGTAGTAAGAAGTAGTCCTCGAACACTCAAACATGGGATATAAATATTGAAGTACCTCCTAAGCTTTACAAACATCATCATGTAACCGAGAAGAGATCTTATCAATTTAATAGTATTCTACATTTCAAAATCTTTATCTTACCAATTATATCGTGATGAGCCTTCCGCAACAGATTCTCAGATCGAAGATTTGGCCCTTTTTTTTTTCTTTTTTTTATCATCAATTTTATTCTGTATTTAAGGTACACTGTCTGCATGTAGCGCAAGCTATGGCAGATACATAAACCTCCCCTCCTACGCCAGCCCGAAACAGCTAGAAGAAAAACCGTCGATGAACCCGAACAGGTAAGTGCTCTGGCAGACAGGACTCAAACCCCAGGAACAAGACACCCCCCACCCGCACCCTGGGCAGTTGAAAAAACTCCTCCGCCCTGCAACTTGTAGTATACACAAACAGTAAAGACTGTAAATGCAAACCACCTCAGCCTATCAAAACAAAAGAAACTCCACTTCCAGACAATGGTCCCACCCCATAGCAAGAGCCGTCATAAACAGCCTTAACTTGGCCTAACAGTGCCACATATGACAATAAATGTCTACAGCGAATAGATATACCTGACAAAGGGGAACAGGGACACAAGAGAGCAAAACACAAGCTGAGGAAAAGGAAACCCATGGCAGGGTACAGGGACTGATGCAATCCAGACTGGGAAGCCTGGTAAAGATGCCCAAAGGGCGCCATGGTGAGACAGTACAGCAGTAGGGTGCAAGCCGAGTGAGGGTGAAGCAGTAGGGTGCAAGCCGATCCAACCAGCAAGTCAGGATGGAAACTGAGCGTGACAATGTCAACTATTGGTAATCATGTTCGTGCCTTTCTAGGCAGTCTCTAGGGGCGGAAGGCAAGCGATATTACCATGTCTCTCATGTAGTCTCTTGTTCTACAAGAGATAGCGTCACTTAGTGGATGGGATACCACCACTTAAGGCAACTGTGGGAAATGGCGAGATAGACCTGTAGGCCTGTTGGAGTGTTCTCGCGTACTGGAAACTGTGTTCTCAGCCGTCTGAAGCATAGGAAGCGAACGGGTGCTGACCATGTGGAGGAGCCTCGCTAAGTAAGGAGAGGGGCAGGGACAGGCAGTTTGAAAGGCATACTGGAACCCAAAGGGAGAAAAGCTACGACATGTAAGAAAAAGTGAAAGAGGACAGTGGGAGGAGGTGGATGGCCATCACTCCTAGGCTGAAGCCATCATGGGAGGAGAGNGCCATCACTCCTAGGCTGAAGCCATCATGGGAGGAGAGGGGGGGGTGGGTGGTTCTTGAGATTACAAGCGTTGAAGGTTAATTTCAAGCGCGAGGAAAATAGAGGAGACGGCGGATGATCGAAGATTTAGCCTGTGACCATCAGTTATATACTTGAGTTTGGCATCCGCCTGACAGTATATCGATAGTTCTCTTATTACTAAGGCTCACTATATTAACTATGAGCTTACTTCAAACTCTACCCTAAGCTCCCACTTCGATTACATATTTGAAGATCCTCAGTGCCCCCTTTACATTCCTGCATTCGAAGAAATATTCGCCAGTAAGTTGTCGGAAATTAAAGAAGAGTATACCCAAGAACCTTTCTGGTTCACAATACCATTTAGGATCTCAACGAGGGATCAATTTAAGTGCATATATCATACCTAGCATGGTCTGAACTTCGCATGGAGTTCTACCAAGTCCGAAGACCTCATTAATTGCAGTACTCTGTACTTTGTAGTCAAGAAACCAGGCACACTTAGCTAAAGATTATCCCAACCCTCGGCTGGAGCCTAAGAACGTATATATGTACTACAAGTACGACCTGAAGCTCAAGAAAAAGGAAATTCAGGTCCAGAACTCAGAATTGGGTCACTCGAATCCCTTTTAACCTACACCTCTGGAATATCTCAGATACTGCATACATTATATATGGTTCCTTAAACTGTGCAAAGCAGATCGAGAACTCTGTTATGAAGTACGGGTAATCACTCATCCAGGGTTATTGGAACAATTAGCCTACCAGGAAAATATCACAATGGCCGAGATACCTCCAGACCCAAGAAAGAGGATAATGGCGGGAGAACTTATAGACCCCTGACCAGATATGATAGGAACCAATGTCTTGGCCGTACATAGCCCCTTCCCGATAACACCTCAAGAACCTCAGTTCTGGAGGTGGACAATTGCTTCCACACATTGATCATCCAATATTGCAAGCACCTATCGAATATCCCAGTCCTCCACGCCAAAGTCAAGAGCAGACCATGCTGCAAATCCAGCAAGACTAGCTACTCATTGGGAGATAACATTTGGGTCGAACAAGGTAAGACATAGACACCTTGCTCGACCAAGTGAATATTTCTTTCAAATATTTGAAGGGACTCATACAAGACAATAACTTAAAACTACTCAAGGTTCAACAGCAAATTGCTGATGGACAAGATATCCATGACAACAATATTGTGATCTTGTTGATGCATTTGGCAGGTATAGAATGGGAGGTCAAGGAGATCTAAGAGGAAATACTATGGGAAGTGGGCAAGAAGATAGATGCCCAAGATAGGAGGACTCAGCATGAATATGAAGAGGTAACTATGAGGTTACATTGAACTATCCGGCAACAGGGCCAGGAGGCATTCGCCAGAGACAAGATACTGGAGCAGATAGTCACCAGCTTAAGAATGGAATTTTTAAAATTCCATGCTCACCGCATTACTCATGACAGAGAGGTCAACCGCACTCTAGCACCAGGGTGTCTAGATAGCACTACTTATCAGGTGGAAATTGGCAGGACCCTAGACCAGTAACAGCAGCCAAACCAGGAGACAAATAATATCCTGAAGGTATTAATGCCAGCGGTAAATAAGATACTGACTGCTGTACCAAGTTCGGAGGCTACGGGACCCGCACCCTTTCCCACGGTCGAAGAGGTAGATGATGAGGAGTATTATGCTATGCCTATGTGAAGGGGAAAGGGGGAAGGCAGAGAGGCCGCTGATGCATCCACCTCTGGTACCCGAGAAGGTCACTCCAAGGATCCTAGCGATAATGGTAATAATGATTATGAGAGAGCAAGTAGGAGAAGAAGTCCAAGCCGTGGCAGGCAAGGACAAACACCAGAACAGTCTGGTATAGCAGACACACTGGCCAACACGATGGCATATAATTTGAAGCGACCATCAGAGCCACCCCCATTCTTTGAGGACAAATCCACACAAGACATCTATATCTGAATTATACATTGCACCGACTATTTCAAAAGAAACCCGTGGATCTGGAATGATACCCAAAAACAAGTTATATACGTACTTAACTATACAAAGAGAGACACAGTGCTTCCTTACACTATTTGGTATAGGAAGGCTATCGACAGGCTTCAAGGGGATACCCAGCAGCTAGAGTTAACTACTTGGACTCATTGCAAACACGACATGATCAAACGATTTGCTCCAGTAGAAGCTGAAATACATGCGCTTCAAGCTGTGAAGCTGGTTGTACACAAGGGCAGTATTGAGCATTACCTTGTGGTTATGGATAATTAAAATATTGGAGTATGCATTACCGGAGAATCCTGGAGAGAGGAAGTTGAAAACAAACTTCCAAAATAAATTGTCCACTAGTTGTCGGCCTTGCAATATACGACAGATCAAGAATGGGAAGAAGCGCTGAAGCTATGCGGTGGATCGCAAGAAGCACTCCTCGCAAGAGAAAAGCTTGCAAGAGACTAACGGTCCAAGCCAAAAATAGTCCAAGATGTGAAAAGACAGGGCCGATGGGACTCTAAGCCAAAGCGACAAAGGGATAACAAACCTGATACCAAGGGAGGTGGACCACCACCACAAAAGTGGAAAGTGATAAGGAATAGGAGAAACCTTGGAAAAGGTTGGGAGGTGTGACTAAGACCACTCATACAAACTTTGACTAGCCCCATACTGATATTGCGCAGAGTGTAATAGATACTCGCAGGCGAGACGGAGATTGTACACATTGTGGAAAGAAAAACCACACCTACCAGTTGTGTTGGAGAGATGCCTATATATCGGTGGCAGTGGTCACTTCATGACTAACAAAAATAGGAATTCGTCATGCACGATCGGCTATTGTAAAGACTAAACTAGCAGCTAGAGTCGCTACCATCCTGCAACCAGCCTGAACGAATAGGATCTGGAAACTGTAGGATGACGAAGAACTGATCTAGGTTAGTTTATTAGCACTAGCAGTGACAGCGTTTTGGTAGTCAATGTCTACATGGAACTTCAATCCAAATGGGAAATCCTCTTTGGCTGAGGTGTATTGGGTACCAACCATGACGGGGATCTGGTAGTCCATGCGCAACTACGGGAATCAAAACTCAAAATGATCAATAGGGCGTCAAGCAAGTCTCTCCTTTCAAGATCACAGCAAGAAGGCTCTAAGAGAAGGGACTCCACAAGGGACTTGTGAGCTCGAATACACAAATCAATATATGGAAAGTCTTGATCGACAGTGAGAATAGTGAACTTGCCTACATGGCTAGGGAGCCAAGAGTACGAAGTTCCTCAAGTCACCTGGTGGCTGCCTGCTACCCAAGAGCAAGCAAGTTACTATATCGAACAAGGTGGGACAAAGCAATTCATGATCTACCTGATAAAAATACACGACGGGAGAACCACCGACACGGGCCATTCCACCTAACACATGTGTCTGAGTCGTATTATACATATGTACTATTTTGGCTTCTGGCCAGAGTGTGGGCTAGAGATGTACCACCTTTGTATGCAAGGCTCCTCTGAGGTAGGTGGACTGATAACCGAAATCCTAAAGGAAAGGATCAGTGAAAGCGGGAATGCTACAACTGGGGAGTAAAATGGCTAATAACTGCTCAAAAATCTACTATGAGCCTAGGTTTGGCATGTCGGGAGAAGGCATCCAGCCAGAAAGCTGGTCATGCACACTTGCGTATTGGTGAAATGCCACTTAGTATTGATGAAATTTCCTATTTATTTATTTCATAAGTATATTTCTTTTAAATAACTTGTATTTCTCGCTTTAGTTATATTTCTGGTTTACTTATAAATCACGAACATTCCTACCGCTAGAGTATATACATTGAGTATTTCGTATATATTTCATAACAACGATGGGATAATTAGATATTTATTTTCTGACTGCATGAGTAAGATATTTTGGTTATTTTTACTTATGTACTGCAACCTTTTCAAAAGGTGCATTGCATGTTTTTTCCACTTAAAATCTCTCATACCATTGCGATTTATATATATTTTATTTGGGATTCACTTGGCAGTTTTTCGGAGTCAAACTTGTTCGCACTTACATTTCTTACAAGATTTCCCAGGTTATTTCTTTTCTCCGCTTAAGTATGCGCACCAGTATATATAGTTGGTTACCGCTCTGAGTGTTAGAAAGAATTAAGGACAAAAACTAGGACCAATCTGCCTTCCTACTACTATCCTCCTCACCTAAGTGTGCCTACGGTATATCTTTATTGCTGTATTGTATTCTTGTACTGAAGCTATTAAGATTGTGCCACTACATACAAATTCAATAGGTTATGAGCCCGGTGTATTCATAGTCATATGACATATACTTACACACTTCAACAGAAGACCTTCTACTACTCTACCTCTCACCAATGAAATTATCGCTTCCTCCATCTGAATGGTTTTATCGCTTCCTAACTACGGTCGCAATCGTCTCACTTAGCATCAGAGCTTGTACCCCCACAAACCTAACCACTGGAGAATACACCTTATCGCTTCCTATAGTCCATCAAGGTACTAGAAAATTGGCTAGGTCTATTATTTAAATTCCAACACAAGTACTGATACTTAAGCGACATGGACGAAAATTCATCTACAACCACTGTATCAGTCCTGCACCCACAGTACTCCCAGCGCCTCTGGTACCGCCTGTTGTTGCCCTACTACCTCTAGCAGCTGCTTCAGCTGCTAGACACATCGCCCACAATTCCAAACGTTCTTGGGCATTATCTTATAAACTAAGCTCCATTCCAAAGCTTACTGGGCCCGATAACTATAGATCATGGTGTGATATCATGCAATATATTCTGGGATTATACAACTGCTGGGATATAGTGACAGAAAGAGAAACGATATTGGAACCATTTGAAGAAGAAGACGGTGGAAACAATAGTGAAAATATAGACGAGTTTAGAGATCGCTACCAATGGGCCTCGACCTATTTTCTTGAAATGATAGACTCCCAGTGGCTAATCCTCCTGGCAACACACAAAATACCAGCAGCCATATAGAAAGCGTTCTAAGATGAGTTCTCAAGAGAAAATACCTCCTCCTTTTTCGAGCAACTCAATGCGGTCCTTGATGCTAAATATGATACAGGCACACTGATTGCTGATCACATCAATGCATACGATACCCTCTAAAATCGAATGCAATATCATTGCTCTCCCTCCTATACGGACCACCGATATACCTTGCTGTTTGTTTTCAGAACGGTTTTCGAATCACCTGAAGTAAAAGCTGCCTTTCTTCTCCGTTCTGTTCCCGTGTTAATGAGTAATATCGTTACCAACCTCCAAACCAAGGAACACCTTACCTACAATCATGTCTACAACCAGCTGTTAGACCTGAGACCTTTAGGTAGTTCCGAAGCAGACAAAGCGTATAAAAGCACTGAACTCAAAAGAAAAGGAAAGGAAAGGGAAATGGTTCGAAGGATACCGGCAAACACCAAGGAATGTACCGACTGCAAAAAGCATTACTCTACTCTGCGGTCAGAAGGACATACTTGTAATGAGTGCAATAAACCCAAAACCAACAACCAAGTGAAGAAGGAAAGAAAAGTTGTTAACTCAGCTAAGATCAGAAAGGAAGAGATATCCGAACCGGTCAGTACATCCTCCTCCCTACTCTCTACGCAAAGAAATCCCCATCCAATCAACTGGGTAATCGATACTGGCGCAAGCTCACACATGACAAACAACCTAGACCTTCTTGTAGACTATGTACCTTCAAAAGGTACCGTTAAGTTAGGTGATGACTCAGTAATAGAGCCATGCAGTTCAGCAATGGTTAGACTCATGGCCAAATCCTCCAAAGGTCATGTAGTTCCAATTGTCCTACAATGAGTACTATGGGTTCCCAAGTTGGGTAAAAGCAACTTGATATCATGGCACGCTGTAGTTTCGACGGGAAAACGATTTTCTTTAACTAGTGAAGGGAAGAACATCTTCATTTTAGGGAAAAATAAAGATGAAGTGGTTTGGGGAAAACTAGACGGTTAAGATTAGGTTGTATAAGATGACAGAGAAGTAGCGAACATGATGTCTTACCAACAATGGCATGAGGCACTCGGGCACCCTTCGCCTCCTTACCTCTAAAGCAACAACCACAGCGACAACCCTTCAATCCCCAACGTTCCTAAAAATTGGCGTTGTGAAACCTGCATCACCTCAAAGTCAACAAAGCACAAACCTGAAGCAACAGAGAACCGATATGAGAACTCTTTCGAACTAATTCAAACAGATTTAAGTGGAAAGTTTTGATCCTCATCCTTTGGCAACTCCAGGTACTATGTCACATTCGTTGATGACTGTACTCAATACACTGGGGTATATCCAATTAAGGCCAAGTCAGATACTGTAAAAGTGTTTACCCAATTCATCAAAGAATGACAAACACAGGATCCCGCTGTTATTAATAAATTGTGAACAGATAATGGAAGGGAATAGGTCAACAATAAAATGCTTTTATTGTTACAGAAGCAAAGAATCATACATGACCAAACCCGTCCTTGCTCTTGCGAATCTAGCGGTATTGCCGAACCGTACAATAGGATGATAATCACAGCAACATGTTCTATGCTCAAGAGATTACCGCTATGCTTATGGGCGGAAGCGATCACAACTGCTATATACTTCAGGAATAGACTCCCTCACTGATCCAAAGGAAACTTAATACCCTATGAATCTCTCTACAATAAAAAGCCATTGATAAACCACCTTCGCCTCTACAGGACCAAATGCTTTGTCCATCCACCCTGGGAGACACGTAAACCTAGAACAAAGTTACAACCACACGCAATCGAAGGATACCTTGTCAGATATACTTCTTCCAATATGATATACTGGATATACATCCCCTCACAGCAAAAGATTTCCGAAACATGACAGATTCACAGGACGAACAAGACAATATAAACATCAACCCCAACAGAATCGTTACCAGAACCAGAAACCTATGCGGATATCTTTCTACCTCCTCTTCCAACTTCATATGAGCCATCGGAACTAAAAGAAGAAAAGATACCACCAAAACCAAACATCGAAATTGAAATACATCCTCCTCCACCACCAGAAAGCCCAGAAGAATATGATGAATCCACAACACCAGAGGCAACCCCAAAACCAGATGAACAAGAGGGACAACCAGAGCAACAACCTGCAAGACGGATCAGATCTGGACAACTCATTTGCCCACCGCAGTACTATAGCAGAAATGTTAAAGTACAAGCAAACAATAACTCCCTGATGTACTACCAAGCAACCAGTAGCCTGCTTAAGGAACACTAGACCTCAGCCATAGATGATGAGATAAATGCAGTGAAGAAGAATGAGACTTTCAATGAAGTAGATAAGCTGATAGAAAGAAAGATTATCAATAGTAAGTGAGTATACAAAACAAAACGAAATGCTGACAGTACACTGAGAAGATACCACGCAAGAGCCATAGCCAAAGGTTTCTCACAAGTACGTGGATTCGACTGTGAAGACACTTTCGTACCAGTTATCCATTACGAATCATTACATTTCCTACTTGCAGCATGTGCCAAAAACAAATAGCGACCATGATAATTCGAGGTTAAATCAGCTTTCCTTTGCGGCAAATTGAAAGAAGAAGTCTATATGCGACCGTGACCTGAGTACAGTAATGGAGACAAAGTATGGTGACTTAACTGATGTCTCTATAGACTTAAGCAATCTGCGAATGAATGGTATGCTCTCCTCGCTAGATACTTAACGTCTAGAGGCTTTACGACATCCTCCCTAGATCCATGCATGTTCGTTCACAATAAACACGACATCTACATATCGGTTCATGTTGACGACATCACTATATACTCCTCCAAAACACCACAAGCCATCTTTCTGATAGAAGACCTGAAAACGGCATTTGACATTACTGACTTAGGTGAAACTACATTCCTGCTCGGCCTCTATATCGCGTATATATCAGACGGGATACATCTTATCTAAGAACGATACATCATGTCAATCCTCGCGGGGTACTCAATGGAAAACTCACGTTTTGTATCCACACTCTTACCGAAAGGCGTGCAACTATGGAAAGGAACAGAAGAGGAACAGATACCGGACCCTTCCACATACCAATCGGTAATAGGATCACTTATATACTTAACCACTGGTACGAAACCTGACCTAGCATATACCACTTCATTTCTCTCTCAATTTTCTTCGTGTTCCACAGAACAACACCTCAAGGCTGCAAAACATGTGTTAAGATACATGCATGGTACAAAGCACATTGGACTCCACGACCCATACACCACTACAAATGCTATCGATACCTATGTCGACGCCGACTTTGCTGCTGGTTTGGATACCCACCGTTCCTTTACAGGATACATTGTGCTCTTCAATGGTAATTGTATCTCCTGGCGATCCAAGAACCAGGCCTCGGTCGCAACATCTACAACAGAAGTGAAATATGTAGCTATGTCACTGGCTGCGCGACAGATCTACTGGTACTATCAAAGGTCTCAAGGGCATCCACCAAACTGGACCTATCGCCTTGCACGCCGATAATACTGGAGCAAATTTACTAGTAACAAACTATCAGTTAAATAAAGGAACAAAACATAGTGATATACATTTCTATAAAATACTGGAAGAAATCGATAACCGCTAGTTCACACTGCTCAAGGTTGAATCCTGAGAAAACCTAGCCGATATATGTACTAAGACTTTGGCAAAACCGGCACATGAGCGTCTAATGGGACTGTTTGGCTGTGGATAATGAGGGGAATTGTTGAAATTTCCTATTTATTCATTTCATAAGTATATTTCTTTTAAACTACTTGTATTACTCTCTTTAGTTATATTTCTGATTAACCTATAGATCACGAACATTACTACAGCTAGAGTATATACATTGCGTATTTCATATATATTTCATAACAATGATGGAATAATTAGATCTATATTTTCTTACTGCATGGGCGAGATATTTCAGTTATTTTTACTTTCGTACTGCAACCTTTTCAGACGGTACTTTGCATGTTTTTTATGCTTAAAATCTCTCACACTATTATGATTTATATATATTTTATTTGGGATCTACTTGGCCATTTTTCGCGGTCAAACTTAGTCGCACTTACATTTCTTACAAGATTTCCACAGTTATTTCTTTTCTCCGCTTAAGTATGCACACATGTATATATAGCTGGTAACCGCTCCGAGTATTAGAAAGAAATAAGGACAAGAACTACGACCAATCTGCCTTCCTACTACCATCCTTCTCGCCTAAGTGTGCCTACGGTATATCTTTAATACTGTATTGTATTCTCGTACTCAAGCTATTAAGATTGTGCCACTACATACAAATTCAATAAGTCGGTAGACCCAGATTGTTAAAGCTAAAGAGTTACTAGTTTGTCTGAGGAGACCTCAATGGTAGAAACTATGCAGGCTGTTACGATCCCTAACCGGTATCAGTTCTCAGCGACGGGTGGACGATACTTCTCTCTTTCTCTCTCGACGATAGTTCTTAGGCCGTTGCCAACGATAAGGTGGGAGAGACTCTCGTGTCTCTAGTCCTTATCGCCTATCGTACTCTTTCTTCAACTCGACTCTGTACCAGAGTCCTTCTTCTCGTAGGTAGGTATTCGTAAAGAGCGTAAAGGTTTTATATTCGTAAAAGCATAAAGTAATAAGTAAGGAAATAACTTAGAACGAAGCGTGAAGAG